>VZRI01012554.1:129529-164529 GCA_013397515.1 Upupa epops | reverse complement strand
GGGTGTGTGGGGAGTGCTTCAGAGCCTGGTGTAGAGCAGCAGGTTTCAGGAGCTGATTTCTGGATGCTGAACAATGGTTACCAGCGAGGGAGAAGCGTGTGTGTGTGTATTAGCTGTGCGGTACATCTGCAGTCACACATTCATACAGTGACCATGACATCACTATCTTTTCTTTTCTTTTTCTCCTTTGGGGCAGAGGGGGCCACTTCAAAGCTTTCTTCAGTTCAGTTCGATATTTCCTTAACTGTGAAATCATGAAGGTAAAAATGTTTGGTGATTGTTTGGTTTCTGGGTTTTTTTTAAGGAGAAACAGTTGGTTTGTATCAGGGCACATAGTTACAGTTAAGAGGGTTTGGAAATGGAATTGTTTATCTCTTACCATATACCAATCAAGATTTTTTTCTCTTTAAAAAAATAATATGAAAACCATTATGTTTGTTTATTAATTGAATGCTTTGGATCCTGTGTTTGGTTGTCAGTTAAATTTTCTGAATTCTTCATAAAGCTCAGATGTAATGAGAAAGATTAAAATTTTAGGAGACACTACATAAAAATGATTTTACCCAGTGAAAAAAAAGATTATGAAAATAGTATTGAATGTTGACAAATACAGGGTAACGTGTTTTGACACGGTGGTTCTGTGTTCGTTACTGCAAGTCAACATGACTTGTTTCTCCTATTAATATATATATGTTAGAAAGTAAACTTACCCCTCAGCTAATTCTGTACACTGCCCATAACTGTGCACATAAAATAGAAATGTATTGGAATCATTTGATAAAGCATCACATTTTCACCAGAGATTTTGTTGGAGTTTTTTATTGCTTTATTTTCTAACTTGCCAGGCTTGCTTACAGAGTCACTCAATCCACGATTCCTGTCACTTCAGCACCCTCTGATACCTTTGCCTGAGTAGCTTAGTTGATTTATTTGCCTTTTAAAATATTAAAAAATGAGAGAAAATTCAGTAGAATTCATCTTAAATTAGTTAATCAAAATGGACAGTGATTTAGATGTTTCTTCTTTCCCTGTGTGGTGTTGTATATGCATGTTTTATGTGGCTGGAGATTTTATAAGCTTTTTACCTCCACAGGAATTCTGTTTGTTGGGACTAGGGGCGAAAGGCCTGACAGCACTTTATAAATGTGCTTGTTTCTTCTAAAATATTTGCAAGCTGTTTCAGTTCTGATGTGCATTTGACATCATATTTTTATAGGAAACTTTGTTGAATTTATGAATTCAGTGTTTCATTTGGACTTGACATCATTTCATCACTCAATCATTTTGTGTGATGTTTTAACATTTTTAGGACATTAAAAAAGGAAAACGTTTTGTAGAGCTTTCTTATTTGTTATGCTTAATGTACTTTTTGTTAAACTTAGTGTACATTTGCCAATGTGTGTGTTGTGTATTGGTACTGAGCAGAGTCTGCTATAATTTGTGAATGATGCATTTTAAAAAGCTATACTGAAAACTTAGCATTATGTATTAAGGCGCCTCTGTGCCTTAGCATTATCTTAAGACATGTTAGGTTTTTAATAAAGCTGTGATTATTGATACTGCCAAATTCAAGGGGATATAGGCATGCATGCTATTTTTTCTTTCATTTATTATGGTTTTGTAACAGCCTTAAATATGAGTTCTTAACTGTAGGCAGAAGTCACAGGATCAGTGGAGCTATCTCTCCCACCCTATGTCTGGCAGGTGCTGAAACAGGCAATTTATATGCAGTAATTAAAGCTGTTTATAATGTGTTATTTTAGAGAATGCTAGGCAGTAAGTAAAACAGAATCAGTGGGTGTTCATACAAAACTCATAACAAATAATGTCTATCAGGGCAATTATAAGCACCTGTAAGCTTGTATCTGCTTTTCCCTTCTTAACCTTTTCTGAATTTTTGTGCTTGCCATAGTGCTCTGTAGTTCTCCCCTCTCCATCTTCTTTGTGTTCAGGATCATTTCCTGAAGATGGTTAGGTTTCCTCAGTCCCTTTGCTCAGAGGTTGTGTATCCAGTACACCTTGCATAGGTACTGCTTAACAAAGCACTGTTTTTCATTTTCATTCTAATATATTCTCCCAGTTTCTTGCCTTGTTAGACATGAACGGAAGACTTGCCTGGTCCAAAGAGAAGATACTATCTGACTAGTAATTAACTGAAGTATGTGAGGAAAGCACCAAGTATTTGTCAGGTTGGGGACGAAATTGTTCCCCTCTTTTTGTAGTGGAAGCAATAAATCTGAGCACCTTGATGCCTGAAACTTGAACAAGAGTCTGAGCACTCCCTCTCCTCACCCAAGGAGAGCCACCTGTTGAACAGATCACCGCTATTTTTGAGATACAGTGTGAGACTTGGCTGAATATGCACAGGTCACAGTGTTTGGTCTATAGGCTGAGGCAACTCTGGTGTCAAAATCTGTGCACCAGGGTCAGGCAGAGCAGATGCAGCAGTGCTTTTCCTTTATCAATAAAGCATTAAGAGAATGAGCAAGGTAAAATCTAGCTTAGCTGGCAACAGTGCATTTCCAAGTGGTACTGGAAGGTCTCATATACAGCTGTGTCTAAGCAGGTGCTTCTCTGGCTCTGACTTTTCATTGGAGTACCACCAGATGGGCCACGAATGCAGGACATAACTTGTATTTTAAACCCAAGGTTAGGATTTTTTTTTAGTTTCACATAAAAAAACACCCCCCACCCCCCCAATACCACAGTATTAAGATTACATCTGCAAAACAAAGTGTGAGCGTGCTTAGTAATATTTTACTATTAGTGTTTTTAATTCTCCTGCATAAGAACTAACAGGCAGTAATTAGATAGCCCCAGTTCTCTCCCTTTTACACTAGAGGATTTGGCGTATGCTAATTGTCACCAGATCATTTCACATAATTGCCTTTTGGCGAAATTAAGTGGAAATTTCCTGAACATGTTAAATCCTCATTCCCCCACCCCCTCCCCTTGCTACTTTCACTCCTTTGCGGGAAGGATGCTGCAAATGTCAAGCCCAGTGGCTTAGTGCTCCACTATGCAGAGTGCACTTCAGCATATGGAAAAAAAGAGAAAACTATTCTTTTCTTGAATGAATTGCTGGATACTTAAAGCCAGGAAGCTGATTTTGTTGTTTTGTCTGAGAGGTTGCTAATAGAGCACTGGGGTGGGTTTTCTGGGGTTTTCTTTGAAAGCTGGCAGTTCTTGCAGGAGCAGACACAGGAAGTGATCAGGGAGGGAGGGCAAAGAAGCAAAAGGATGCAAAAGTCTTGTGTGTCCTCCATTTTATTTTATTTATTAAGGGGAGGGCAGTGGGGGGTTGGTTTGGGTTTTTTTGTGGGGCTCTGTCTAGGGAGGGGTATTGTCCCAGCACATGGTTGTCAGTGCTCCTGTCATCATTTGTGTGGAAAAAGAAAATGAGCCTTTTTTTAGTGGGGCGAGTGCTGATTATCAATAGAGGCCTTGTCTCCCTCCACAATGGGCAGTTAGCTTAGGGCAGGACCTTAGGCAGAAATCAGCTACATTAAACTGTGAAAGGGTTCAGACCACTGTATCAGCCATAATGGAGCAAGGGGAAGTTGTTTTCAGGAGAAAATGCTTAGTCAGGTGCGAGAACATCCTTAAAAAAAGAAACCAGGACTCCACTAGCTAAACAGAGCTGGGCAAAAGAAAATCTTCAATTTGTTCAGGAGATGCTTCTTCACTGACATTGAATTGTTGTGCTTGGGAAGAGGATGGGGACCAAATTGCATGAATATATCTGGTGGGTTTAGTTTGATTTAGCTTTTCAGTTAACCTGCGTGGTTTGCAGTTTCCAAGTTGAAGTTTGAGGTGCCACCCAGAGTGGCTGCCAATGTGGGTGATCCCCAGGGCCAGAGTGGTGCTTACTGGTGGGTGCTTTGCTTTAGGATTTGGTGACTCTGTCTGGAAATGGAGGAATATTCCAATATCTGCAGCAATATTTTGGGATTATCCTTTTCTGATTTGGATGTGGGAAGAGAGGGAGAATGGATGCCATTCCTGAGAAGAAGCAAGGAGAGATCAACCTTTAGAAAATAAGAAACTCTGCTTAAGAGCATCTTTGATGCTGCAGAGCAGCTCACGAACATCTGTTAACATTTCACTAGCCACAGTCAGCATAACTGCTTTAGCAGCATCTGGAAAATACAGGGAGACAAGTTATAAACCTATCTTTTAGTGTGAGCTGGTATTGAATGGTACCCTCTGCTAAGCCCAGGGAGCAACTCTAGGAGGGCCTACTAATTCAAGACCACTGTCAACCTTCTGTATCCACCCTGGAGGAGGGGGAAAGGCTGACAAACCGTCGTCTGTGCTGCTTTTGTTTTATTGTATTAGTCTCATAGAGGCATTTTCAGGGCCCATCTTTCTTCAGCAGAAAGGGAAAGCAGTGGGGAAACAGAGAAGCGGAGGACTTAGTAAAAAAGGCAGGCGGAGCTCTAGCTCCATTTGTTTCCAGAGTCTGTTGATTAATAGGTTTTAAGGTGAATGGGAGCTCTCATTCCCCTGCTGTTACTTGTGGTGGAGGAAGGGGAGGGGGCTCTAGGGATCCAGTCTGGCTGATCAGTTCCTCCCGTGCCACAATATCATTTGCAGGTGTTTAAGGGGTGCCCAACAGACAGCAGCCCATCCCTTCCTCACAAGCAGGACGTGAAGCTTTAAGTACACCTAAGAGGTCATCCCAGGTCAGGGAAGGGGTTTCTGCCCTGGCTGTGGCTGCAGGAGATTGCAGGCAGCAGCCAGAGGTTCATTCAGGCTGTGCTGGGGTAGGAGCATCCTCCCCTGCCCTGCCCTTGGCTGCTCATCCAGGGACATGGTGGAGCGGATACTCCTGATGGATATTTATCTGAGGCCGAAGGCTTTGGCTGGTGGGATGCTGCAGTGGCATGACGGCTTGTTTTCGACTTGGGTGGCTTTTTTTCTTGCAGACACCTTTTGTTAACATCATGCTCTCCTGGCAAGGACAAATCCTCTGGCTTCTCTGGCATGTTTTTCTTTGACTTCTGAATTGATACCATGTTTTTATTAGCCAAGCCAAACAAGCTATGAATTTGCAAACAGAAATGGCCGTAACAAAACTCTTCCCATTTAAAGATTCGATTCTCTTTGTATGCTCAACAATGTGATGTTTCATCTCATGTGAGTCTTAGGTTGCTTTCAGAGACTTAGGAAGTATTGATTTATCCAGCATGTATTAACTTCTTCAATAAATGGTGAGTATTCATCAGTGGGGTGTATTAAATTGGGCTGTGTACGCACAGAAGCATCTTTCATCCTGTTAATGAAATGTCCTTACGACGCAACAAAGAGTAACACACAGCAATTTATACACACGGTCCCCTGCAGTTTAAATCTGAAGTTCAGATAAATTTTTTTTGTTCCCTAAAAGCACCTATAGGAATTTAGGCTAAACAGATCTCACTATCCTTCTCAAACACTTCTCACAGTTTCTTGTGGGTATCTTGTGCTTTTTTACAAATTGCAGTGCTCCATTATTGTTTAAAGTCATCTGTGTTTAAACGCTCCCAGAAGCATTTTGAATTCATATAGAGAGATTTAGTAGTTTAGTCCCTATGGGGACAATTTCCTCTGCTTTGCTCCAGGCGGAGGTTATCAAGAAAAGCAAACTTGTGTTGTTTTTTTGCAATTCTTTACCATTGCCCTCTAACCCAGCATACGAGACCCCGGCTTGTGGTGGAGAGGAGCAATTTATCAGCAGATGTCTTGGTACTTTGTTGATGCTGGGATTTTTCTAGAAATCTCCTCTTGTTCCTGTCCTATTATCACATGCCCTGATGCTGATCTGGGTGTACCAATGCAGCTCCCCTTTCCATGCCTGACATGACCATAAATGGAGTTCTTCAAGTTGCCCGAGAAATTCCTGCATCTCACAATGGCTTTTAGTTTAAAACCACCCTTGATAGAGTAGTGGCAAATGCATGTTGGAGAAGGGCCTTTTGCAGGGGGATGGCTAAGGTCATTTAATACGTGTCCTCTATTGATGGCTTCTGTGGTTTACCTTTCATGGCTAGTGGATGGGGTTAGGACCACACTTGTTACTCAGGCAGAGCTCCCATTGACTTCAAAGGCGCATGCACCTTCGGGATTAATCCTGCTCTTTCCCAGCTAGTCCTTTATTTCTCTCTTTTCCAAAGAAGCAGTTAACTTCAGGAATGTTGTTTTTAAAGAGCAGCTTATTTAGCACATTATGCATAATTACCTTGGCTTGCAAATGGTGTGTCTTATTCTGAGCAGTGTTACGGTCCCTATTCCCAGTGTGCGATAAACTGCAGCATAGAAAATAGAAAATTCATGGGGTAATGATACAGATGTAGGTCTCTCAAGATCTGCTGGGGCACTGGTTCTCCAGGGCAGAGCTTATTTTTGAGCATGTTGATGACAGTTTCCCCTTTTCCCTTGTACATTTCCCACACACGCACACACCTCTCTGTCCCAGTATTATCAGAGTGACAAAAAAGTATCTGATTATCTGATCTTTCCATCTAGTACTTGTATATGAGGTGTCTCTGACTGCATGGCAGTGACCTAAAGGTAAATTTTTTACCTGTGGAAAAGTTTGCAGAATAAGGATCAAGTTCTTGGTTGTCGAGTTTTTAATATTTTTTCCCTTTTGCTATTTCTTGTTCCCTGAAAGATGTGAAGTAAATATGATAAACAGCAATTTAGCATTCATGCTGTTTTGTGCAGGTACTGAGGGGGGTCATGATGTAACTAAGCAGTGGGTGGTATTTTCTTACAGTTTGCATGTAACCCCCTATGATATATCTCACTTTGGTGATACAGGTACCTAAGTCCAGCATTCCTTTCACTGTCTTCTTGCTTATCAGCTTAAGTTTGACCATCTAATGTTACAGCGTCACTTTTGTTTTTAACTAACTAGTTCCAGTTTCTATGAAAATAAGCTCTCCATGAAATACCATTCTCAGCTGCTGTCAGAATCTCTGTGAGAGCTTTTTGCAATGATGTGAAGATAAGTGTTGGGAGAAAATGGAGCAGCTACCACTGCTGGTCACCCACCAGCAGGAGTTCACTTAGCAAAAATCCCTCTTATGGGGAATGATTGCTTTTATGAACCTGATCAAGTGGTCATTTGGCATATGATGTCACGTGTTGAGTAGACACCTGCTAGTTTGTATGGGTTACTTGAAACCTCTGGCAAATGGTTCAGTTACTTTCAGATTGTTTAAGTTGGTTCACTTTGAAAAGAACAGATTTTTATCTTAGGGCATTTCCCTCAGCTTTTTGAATTAAGGGGCTAAATCCCAGTAGCTCCTCTGCTGTGAAACTGTTACAGAACTGTGCAGACAAAGCTGACCTTGGTTGTACGGCTGGCAGAAGGTCAGACCTACAGCCCAGACAACGCAGTGTACTGTAATTCATAGCATTAGCTGTCATGACTACACTCGGTCCTGTGTGCTGGATGCTTGACATTGGATTCTCCTGTGCCACATGTATGGTGTTAGAGGTGAATCATTCTAAGTAGGGGTTGCAAAAAATTATAAAGATGATAATAAATAGCTAAACATGGTGCAAGTTGTGAGAAGCGTAAGTACGGTTCTTTGGCTTTTTTACTTGTGCGTGCGTACTTCTTTTTTTTGTTGTGTTAGCAAAGGGGTGAGTCAAATGCCTACATACAGGAAAGGGTGGGCTGGGATCTTCCTGGGGCGGGGGATACTGGAGAGCCAAAGGTGGAGCTGTGGCATGTTCTTGACCAAGGCATGATGGAGGGATTTCTTGTTTGTTCGGTGGAATACTGACACTCCTTTTCCTCTTAGCTCAGCGTGCCTTTCCTCTTCTGTCCCGCTGTCTAGAAACTCATTCCCAAAAATTAACTGAATTGTTTCTAGAATGCTTATAAGAGAACCCAGGAGCATTCAAACTGATATCAGATAATAGCTAATGTGAAGTAGCATGGCAAGGGTGCACGTGTTTGGGGGTGCTAGGGAGCAATCAGTGGGTTCAGAGCTGTCCTTGAACAGGAACGCTGGCAGAAGAGTGCTGGCAGACCCCAAACGGCAGCGGCGCTGTCGGGGTCTGCTGTGGCATCACTACTTCATTTTAATGTGATTCCTTTTACTTGATGTTAATGCAAGTTGTTCCTTACTTAAAGTAATAAAAGGAAATGAAGACACATTCTAAAATGAAACCTGACTCTAATCCATTCATCATCTAATACCAGCCTCTTTATCTTTGCTGGTACCTAATCTGGTTAAATGTCCCTGTTGTAGGATTTTAGTGGAAATCCTCTATGGGGAATAGGGTTTTTTGCAATTGGATTACTCGCAGTAAATGGTCCAGCAGTTCGCTTGTTTCAGCTTAATTTTTTCTTTGTGATCTTGTAAGGGTAAGTTACAGCTCAGCCTGCCTTTTCCTTTCATTCATTCACTCCATTTTTTTTATTAGTGTTGTTAGGAAAAAGATTTATCTTTTTTTTTCCCCTCCCAGAGCTAGGAATGTGTCAGGAAAAACCTCATGATATCTGGATGATTATTTCCCCCACCAGTGTTAATTTCGATGACTTTATCTGTGTTTTTGGCTTTATTTACATATCTGAATATTTTGTAGCCTAATTCATCAGTATCAAATTTCCATTTATTAGTGCTCTCTGATGAATTGATAATTAACCAGCTCTTCTAAAAAATATATATGTAAAATATGCAGGTGATCACTTGTCTGCTTAATGCTTGCTGATGATGGGGGATGCTATAGCACTACAAAGGCTTTTTATCTTGAGTATTTGCAATGAGCACTAAAATGCAAAACTGAAAGTGCGGACAGGAAGGGGAAATGAAAGACCTACAGGTCAGCGAGCATTTGAGTCTCTGCTAATTAAATGGGAGACTCTGCCAGCCCCTCATGGTTGAGTTTACCTGCATCTTAGATTATAAAATTAAAAAGGAAATTTAAAAAAAAATTGCTTTTACTCCATACAACAGGTATGGAGGAGCATAACAGGTCAAAAAGATTGGAGAAAGTCAAGAGCAAGGGAAGTGTGTGTGAAGGGTTTAAATAAGAGAGTGGGAAAGCCTCAAGGCTGATGCCAGGAAGGGATCTGGAAAAGTCTGAGGACCATGTTGAAATTCTGGGTACTCAAATTGCTGTATGTTGTGCCTCATGTTGTAGCGGGGAATAACCGATACTCCTCTAATGTCCTCAACCTTTTTCTCTTGACAGTCTAACAAAGTGCCAGTTGTGCAGCACCCACACCATGTACACCCTCTTACACCACTTATCACGTACAGCAATGAGCACTTCACACCGGGAAACCCTCCTCCACACTTACCAGCCGACGTAGATCCCAAAACAGGTAGGTGGGAAATAGATTGGAGTTTTTTGAGAGTGGGTGGATCTTTCTATTTTGGGTGTTAAGAAGGAAGGAGTGCAGGAGAAAGGATTTCCCATGCTGGAGCACCAAAGGGGAGCATGTAAAATGTCAGACACATGCAAGAACCCAGAGGAAATAGTTTATCTTTAAGCCAGCTAGGCTTCAGAAGGAAACCTACTGGATGATTTTTCATAAAGCTATGCAGGATGACAGCACAGTTGCATGTGTGGGGTCATCTGCAGGTGTGTTTCTTTGCAAGCGTTGTACCTCACCTAGTTGTTCAATCTATCAAGTGCTTGGTTTGCATGCATGACCCAGAGAATTAGGCATGTATGTGCTGTGATCTGCACTTACAAAATTGCAGCTAGAATTTTAAAGGTGGCGTGTCATGACCGGTTTCAAAATGAATCTCTTTTATTTGCCCAAATCCCATTGTTTCTGTGTCAGGAGTTCAGCCATTTTTCTCCTGTAATGTTGAATTTTCATCTATTCTAACTACTTACCTACAGTTCTACACTTGCAACTCTTTTCCCCAATGTAAGTCTGCCCAATTCTCAGTTCAGCCTGAAGGGCAGTCTTCTTGAATATAGAGCACTACGTAAAATCCTGACTAGATTTATTGGTGTTACAGAGAAGAATTTACATGTTATTGTAACTTTTTAAGAGTCCCTGTTTAACCTGAGGGCCCAGAGAAGTCAAACAGTGTCAATCTTCTTTCTTCGAGCTGTGCCAAGTTCCTAATGACAGTGGTTTTGTTTTTTGTTAATCCAAATCCCAGCTAGCTAATTGGAAGGTACATCAGAAATTGAACTCATGTCAAAGGAACTGCTCTGTGTCAGCCCTAACGTATGCAGATAATTTATCTAAATTCCAGCTCTTGACTGAGGCTGTGCGTTAGCCCTTTTTCACTCCCTACACTTCAACTGGGGGCCACTTTTGATTGTGTGTAATGCTAACTTCACATGGCTTGAAAGGAATCCATCTTGCCATCCCTGAGTATTGCAAGTGAATGGCATAGTCAACCTCTCATTTAAATAATGGTAGTACAGGGAATAGCTTTTAAATGGTTATCGTAAAACATATGATTAACGTCTGTAGACTGTTTACTTTTCTTCTGTGAACATTCATTCAAGTGTGCAAATTGTTCACCCGGATGGTTAAAGCCCAGTTAATCTGTTTGGGTTTTGTAATGGAGAAAAAGCAATGTCTGCATGAAAATGTCACACAAGGAGATTTAATTTAGAGATTAGAAGCTTCCCAAGTGACTTAAAAAATAGTTTTTAGCCATGAATACGCTATCCCTTCCTTTTAATGGTCTCTGTTTTAATTTTGCCTCTGCTGTGTCATTGTTCTCTGGTTTGTTAATCGAGAGACCCTGTTTTGTAGCCCTTACTCCTCTGAGTAATTTCTACTTGCTCTTAAGTGAAGGAGCATTAAGATTTAAGGCTTGTCTCAGGAGCTGGTTTCTGCTCTCCAAGTAGGGGATGGATGGACTTGCTGTCCTCTGCATATCTGCAGCATCTGTCCCTGGTTTTTACCAAGTGTTTCCAAGGGCTCTTACCTCCATTCCTAGGCTTCAGGATAGGTTTCATAGATTTTCTCAAAAGCAAACATGATTTGCAATTATAATGACTTGGTAAATTGTTTTGGGGGTTAATTTGGAATAATGCCAAGCTGTTGAGTACCCAGGCAATCTATGAGTAGGACTTGTGCTCTTTTGGAGTCTTTGAGACTAAACTAACCAGGAACCAAAAATTATAGGAACCATCTTTCTGTTGAGAGTTTAAGACAGCATCACACCAAAACTATAGCAAAGATGCCATATTGTCATCCTAAATAACAAAATTGTTATCTCTGATTGGAGAGGTGACATAGGGAACAAATTACATTCATTTTTCGGGTTGAATTTCATTTTAACAAGATGCCAAGAGGCTCACTTTATAAAACTGTAAAACAGCCTTTAGAAACCCAAAATGAGGCCCATGAGTGTTGTAGTAAAAACTGATAACAATTAAGGAACAGATGTGCTTTTCCCTTATATTGTCTTAATTTCCATGTCTCAATACTAACACTGCTTTATGTTTCTTTTACATAGGAATTCCAAGGCCTCCACATCCTCCAGATATATCTCCTTATTATCCATTATCACCGGGCACTGTAGGACAAATCCCCCATCCGCTAGGATGGTTAGTACCACAGTAAGGAGTTCCATTTTTTTTATTTCCTTTTTTCTTTTTTGATATGTAAAATTTCTGCTAAAAATTGTGTGTGTGCATGTGCATGTGTGCATCGAGATAAGTTTGTTTGCCAGCCACCACTTCGATGAGTGGTTATGAATTTACCCACCTCATGAAGATTACTTAAAACTTATGCCAGGTCATATGGTTTTAAACAAACACGAGCAGTTGGACACAGCTTTGCATATCTTCTCATCTAGCTGATGGCTCGTGAAGCATGAAGCTTTAAACCCATCTGCAGGAAAGTCCTTGTTAATGCCCTTACACTACACCACATGGATTTTTCTCAGGTTTGGTTGTCTGGGAGTTCAGAGTGGCTCTCAGAGACTCTTTTTTTTAACCAAGGCCATCCTCCCTATAAATGGACAATTTTTAATTTCATTTGCCTTCCTTGTTAAACCCTTTTTATTTTTCTTGTTAAACAGTAGAGCTTTACTTCAGCCAATGAGCAGCATTCCTGCTCCAGACGTGGCTGGGCAGTTGGCATCTGAGGAATGGAATTTTATTGCAAACACGAAAGAGGAATTGGTGTACTTTAGAATTGGCTAAGCAAAATAACATGGAAAGTTAGTTTTGGGTTTTGTTTTCTTTTCAGCTCTTTGTATCCCACTTGTAGGGTATGAGGTTCCCTCCAGTAATTAAATACTTGTTTTCTTTTTTTTCTTATGTTGCTATCTGTGCAATGGGTTTACAATGCATTTAAGCACTGCTTATGCCCTTTTTACAGTATATTTGGCTTAAATACTCACAAAATAAATTTGTAATGCTGGGTACAATGGTTCTCTGCATTATAAATCAAAACTGTTACTCTGTTTTTCTCACATAACAGGCCTCATCAATTTTGAAGAGATTTTACTTCTTTAGAAATTAATTGCCCAAAACTACAGTAGTTTGTTCCCACTCAAGCTTGTTTGACCAGCTGTGCTAAAGTACCTCTTCACAAGTTTGCCCTCTATAAGGAAATGGAGTTCATATGCAGAGCAAGGCAGAGCAGGAGATCTGTGCACACACAGATCTTCATCAGGGCCAGGGACTGGTGTCAAAGACTTCAAGCCCCTTTCTCAGTCATGAGACTGAGACAGCTTTGCAAGCTGTTCTCCCTTGCAGGGAGGTCATGCAACTTTTTTGAGTAGAGACTGTCTCACCCTGAGGGTGAAGTGTGTCTGTCAGTTCTCTGCAAAGGGCTGTTCCTCCAGAAAAATTCAGCATTGATAGAAGAATCTAGAATGTTACTCCCTGAAATACACTGATACATCTTAAATTCCTCTTATGTGTCTTACTTTTTACAGAGGACACCCCTGAGTACTGTTAGAATGGTGTCAACTCCTTTTCCTTTCTTGATTTCAGGGCTTAGCTGCAGCACAGCTATCTCATGCTCCTCTGGTGCAACTGCTTAGCTCAAGTTTGCACTGTAACAGCCTCATTGTTTAAAACAAACATACTCCTAAAGTGCCAAAATAAAGTGACGTTAAAGACATGAGAGCACAAGGATGAAGTTCCTTACTGTCATTGACCTATGTCTCATTGTTCATCTATATCTCAATCTTATGTGTGAGGATGCAGGTTTGTCTTCCTTGAACCTCATGTCATGGTTGTCAAACCACACAAATGTTGCTGTGGACAATTTCATCGGGCAAGTGCTAATGGCCACCTCTGTCACAGGAAGACCCAGTGGTTTATAGCAAGTCAGCACCCATGTCACCCCTATCTACCCACAGTTTTGACAGTTTCTCTGAGTGTTTTTTGTTGAGAGAGGATGCCATCACATTGGCTTTTGCTCTAAGACAGTAGCATGGCCAACTCTGCAGAAGTACTCCATGATTTTGATTTCCCCTCTTATTGCCATTCATGCTTCACCATCAACTTCCTGACCCATCTGTCTTCAACTGGCCTGCATGTATCTAGCTTAGTACCCCACCCAGCAACCATCCTGCTCAGTCAGATAAGATATCTGAACGACAGATGAAAAGTAGCCAGCACAGACAAACCTCAGTCAGAAAAAGTTGTGTGTCTTTCATGAGGATGCTGTTTTGCATGTTGCTGTATTTTTTAATTATTGTAATGAGGTGTGATTGTCTATTGGTTACCCACAATACTTCTTGGGGACTCTCCCCCGGTAACTCTTGTCAACACTTGTTAATCTGACAAAAGGCTACAAATTAAGCTCTGTTAATTTAATGTTTTCTCACCGAGATCTAAATACCGAAAGAGGCCCAAAGCGCAACTGAAGTCCTTTGATTCACTGTACTTTATTTTGGTATAAATTTACATTCATTATTGTTTTCCTTTGGATGTGTAGCCCTCAATTAGTGTGATGGCTCCATTAAAGCAAGCGAGACTTCGCCTTTAATTATTACAACAAAACACCTAGTTTCAGCTTGGGGAGAGGGTCTCTATTGACATAAGCAGAGGTTATAAAATTTAATTAGCCATTCCTATCAGATTTATGGCATTCAAATTGTTCTGTGTTTCTTTCCTTTGATCCTTGCTGTACAATCCCCAAGATTTTTGTTCTGATCAAATGAGAATAAAGCTTACTGTGCAGAGAGAAGTTTTTTGTTGGTTGTTGGTTTTGGGGGGTTTTTTGGTTTTTTTAAATATTTTTTTCTTTCTCTCATTCTCTTTCCCTTCTTTTTTTGCCAGGCAAGGTCAGCCAGTGTACCCAATCACAACAGGGGGTTTCCGCCACCCTTACCCAACAGCTCTGACTGTCAATGCTTCCATGTCAAGGTGAGTTCAAATGCTGAGGTCCTGAACCAAGAGCAAGCGTAACTCTTCCTGTTGCTCTCTCTAGAAGAGGGCATTTCATGGAGGAAGCATGTTTGTGAAAGCACTTCAGTTAAACAGCCACCCTTAGGTTTTCTGGTGGGATGGAGCTGGGAGAGGATGAGAAGTACCTTCCCATTTGAGGAGAAGAGGATGTCCTAGTGCAGTCATTAAGCATTTACAAACTTGTTTTTGAGGGAGAGGTAGAGGGGCAGAGGGGCAGGAGGTCATCTTTAAAATCCAAACCAAATGAAAAAGCTGGGAGAATTATGTTGAAAAAGCAAGAAGCCCAGATACTTTTTGCTTTCTTGGTGGCTGTCACCCTGAGCAGTGTTCTGTGTGCAAAAGGGAAGTCTCAGGAGGGAGAAGGGCTGCCTTTCAAGCAGAGTGGGAGGAAGGTTATTGCTCTGTGTTTTCCCCTACCAAAGCTCCAAAAACTGATAGTTGACATAAAAGAGCCTGCCTGACCCTCTAAAGCTTTAGAAGTATATATTTCTTACCCTCCTTGCCTCCAATTAATTCCATCTAATTTTCCAGGGGCTGCTAGTTTTATTTACAAACTGGTTGGCAGCACTATGTTTAAGTAATCACTAATTGCTCCTAATGATAGTTTTATTTTCTGTTCATCTGATTTTCAGTCTGGTTAATTAAATCGGTGGAGGTTTAGACTTTCCTGATGGGCTGAAACAGCTAATCCATTTTGATGATGGCACATAATTAAATTAGCATGCATTACATAGCAAGGTTCCACGTCTCTGCTCTGTCCCTTCCTCTCCAGTGCTGTAGTTTAATATGTGCAGGTTGGTGTGCGGAGGATTTAAGGAGGAATGCATTGGAGGTGGGGGGGCTGGGGGGAAATGCAGCTCATTGAGAAATGGAAGCTTGTGACTTGAGCTCATGAGTGAATGGGTAGTGGGATAGTGTGTTGCATGCATTAGGTAAGTAGATGTAAAATCAAAAAATGAAGGTTTGCCTGTGTTGAGCGAGCAAATAGACAACTGGAAAATCAACTTTAAAAAAAAATAATCAATAGACCTAGCACAGGAGAGAAAAGATCCTGGGTTGGGAAAGACAGCTGCAAATTTAAACAATGATTCCCTCCCTCTGTTTAATCTTTTTTAATATCTATAAAATACTTGCAGGCATGGTGTGAGGCAAAGCAGAGCTTGATTTAGTTTAATTATTATTAGAGAGGCTAGTCATTTGAGGGAGGGGGGAGAAATGGAAAGGGGGAGGCTATATTCCCAAGATAGGCTTTATGAAAGGTATCTAGTTAAAAAGAGTACACAGCAAATTAAATACATTATTGTGGTAATGGGACGACAGAAGTAGAGGTCTATTATACTTATGGCAGTTATAGGAAATGTAGGCTCCTTGCCCTGTTCTAGCACATCCTTTGATATTCATTCCATTCAGCAGCAGGGCCAGGACTTCTCAGAATTAAGTGATGGGTCATTATACTTTAAACACCATGGAGAAGCCTAGATTGGCAATTAAACAGCACTTGCTGACACTCGCTTGTGCCACCCTGTGACCCCCTTTAGATTGAGTTGTTGGAGCTCGGGGCCCTCAGCCTGCTAAATTGGTAGCAGGCACTTCTCCTGACGAGGGCTGGCTCTGAAATCTGCCGGCTTCAAAGGGAGCAAGATCATGTATAAACCATAATGTGGGTGCACCGTGGCTCAAAAAATAAGGCAGGAATAGATGAAATGTTACAAGTGCAAGGGGAAAATGAGAGAATAATGACAAATCTAATGCAACTCAAAGCAGAATTGTTGCACAGAAAAATGCATCCCACTGCTTGTGCATAAAATCAAGGCAGGCAGATGACATCCAGTTAACAGAAACATGTCAACAGTGAAGTAAAGTGAGAGTGAGTAAGAGAGAAGCCCCTGAGACAGCTAGGAACAAAAAATTAGTTGTCCGTAACAAGTTAAGACTCATCATTATATTCTGGCTTGGAGCCATAAAAGGAGACAGTGGTGTATAATGAGCTGCTTAGAATTTTTAGGGTGTTTATTGCAATTCATGGAATACTTGTCTAGAGAAGAAAATACAGGGGGATGTCTCAGACGAAGGTGAGGGGTGTGCACATACGCACACAGCCTTTCTTTTTGTCTCTGACATAAGCCTGAACGTGCACACATGCTCAGGCACACGCTGACTGATGAATAGATTTAAGATGTTTATCCTTTGTTTCAGCCCAGAAACTTCTCTCCTGGTTTCCCATACATGGGAACACCCTCTGGGCAGACCAGGCTCTGATACATGATTTTATGCATGTTTCCTCATGCCCACCATATCAGCTGGGGTGTCTGAGCTCAACTGTGGGCCAACCCTTGCCTCAAGTAGCCAGTGTGGTTGGGAGATGGGGCTGGCGTGCCTGGGGATGCCCACGCATGTCTGCAGAATTACTGTTCATGGCTGGCCTCTGGGTAACAACCCCACAGGGCCCTGGTACAAGCCTTGGGGTAGCCATGCTGGCTCTGTCCAAACATGGAAGCTGTGACAGATCCCAGTCTGCCCCCCCCCAAGTTTTCCAAAACCTTAAACTGATTCCCAACTTTGCTTGCCTGTCTATTATGGTATAGATTTTTGGAGCTTATAAAGCTTCCCAACCCTAAATATTCCCTAAGCCTAGTAATTACAGTTCATTAGTTAGAGTGTGCTTATGAATAGTTTATAAAAGGTTAATGGGTGACTAATAGTGATTTTCATAAATGATTTGGACTATTAAGGTAGTGTCTTTAGGTTGTTTTAACCGTTTACAATTCCTTCCTCCCCTTGTAGCATCACCTCACTCTACTTTGTATGCATGCAAGATCCTTCTAGCACCTCTTGATCCTTCATTACCCCTCTATAATATGCTCTTAATGTAAATTGAGACAGGTTAACTGACTGATGGGCAAACAGTGGACTCACTGTGCAAAATAACTGCTGTGAAAGGAAATCAGAATAATTTAGCAGATTTACTCCAGACAAACACTACACAGCAGTTAAGTGGTGGCAGTGGAAAATACCTCCTGTAATTGAAATTTCAGGGGAAATTCACTTTTGCTGAATGTAATTACTGAGATTGGAGTGTAGCCAGGAACTTAAAAATTAACACTCTTTTACCACTCACATTGCCATGTGTGTCAATGTCTTAATGGAAATAAGTAGGTATTTGGGCAGCTCATAGAAGTCCATGGGATTGTGAGACCAACTTTAGCTTCTAGAGCATTTTTTATAGCCCAAACCATAGGAAGGGATGTGTAAGACCAGTAGGCAGCCTTGTGTCTTGGAGAGTGAAAGCGTGAAATCATGGATGATCATTCATAATGAACACACATCTTCCTTGGGGAAACTCCACCCCGACAATGATTCTGTTATCATGGCTACATTGTAGGATCTTCTTCAGAAGCACCATCTTTTGTCTCCATTAACAATAGCTGTAATCAGATTTGTGATACTTGGGAGCCCTTCTTCAGTGAGGTCCATGCCCATACCTTTCTGTCCCTGTGCTACCACTGTACCAGCTCTTCTTCCTTGCTGCTATGAGCCCTCTGCCCTCCCTACTGTGTCCTCATGTCAAACAAGCACAGCTCCTCCTGCTCTCTGAAGGTGGACTTTTCATATCCATCTTTGTCTTCTGTTGTCCCCTTGTCACCAGCAGTTTGAACTCTAGCTAGCCCCAGCAGCATAGTCCTCTCTTGAATACTGGGTCTTGCTGAGGGCAGACCATCAGTGGATAGGATGCGTGTCAACTTGTTATCACTGTGCTTATACCAGTCTCAGTACACTCAGGATTTTGCCATGGGTTTTATTTCTGCCCATGTTTGGAAGTGGCTTTTTTTTCTTTCGCAAAAAAGCTCCCACTGTCAGTTTTTATTGTTTGCATTGCACCATGGCTGAAGGCCCTAGGCACTGTGTGAACAAACTTTAAAGTATGTCCAATCAAAATACATGTGAAAATAAAGAGAGTGAGGATAGCAAAAGGGATACAAAAGCCCAGTTTGCATCTTGTTGCTGGTGAAGCAATTCTGTGGCAGAAGTGGGACCGGGACCTCCTTGCAGCCTTTCCATTGTCATTTGCTCTGACCTACCATGCACCAAAGCAGTTCCCCAGACATGCATTTCTCTCCCAGCTGCACTTTTGTCAGACCACGGGGAAAGCAGTTTGACAATACACTTGAAGATTTGTGTCTGTGAGTCTCTAGCAGATACAGGAATGGCCATTTTGCTATCATTCTTCTCTTCCCTTGCCATCATACCCTTCTCCTTCTTGCCATACCTTTGTTTCTGAGGACCTGCAGTTTTCTCTAGTTTGAACAATTTCACATTCTCCTGTCAGTCCCTGCTCTTTCCACTGCTGTCTTCAAAGACAAAATACTTCTGTCTAATGATTGTGAGTACTACCAGCTGACTGACAAAGGTCCTTAGAGCTTGTAGTGGACAGTATCTCTTGTGCATAAAAGTGCTACTGTATCATCTTGTGAATGTAGGGAATGTCTAGGCAGTTTTACGAGGTGGGGATGTTAATGGAATTCAGTAATGGAATTTATAAGGGGCTGGGGGAAGAGAAATGCCAGTGTATTTCTGATATGTACATGATCTACTTATCCAGGGTGTATCACCCCATTTCAGTCCTGTTTGATGGAAAAAAAAATCATTGTATATTGACAAAAGAAATAATGGTTCATCCCAGTGCATGTTCCGTATTCTTGGAGTATTTTACTTGGTTTAAGGTGGTTCAAAGTCTGGGATGAGAGCAGGGATTTTCAGCGATATAAAACCTTGTAATTTGCCAAATCATTTTCTCTTTAGAATTCGGGAGGAAGTTATTTCTAAGCCAAAAGTTCAGTCTAGGTCACATTGCCTGGAAACCTGTTGACTTCAGCAGGGAGTTTCTAAGGGAAAAGCAGTCACTGATAGTGTGCTTCCCTTATTTACTGCAAAACCTTTTGACACTCTTGAGAAATAATGACAAGAAGTCAATCCTGTTTTTCATACATTAGTTCGTTTTGGTTGTAAATTAAAGTCTGAATGATTGTGTCATGTTTGTGCTGTGGCCCTGACTGAGCAATTAAGATTCATTGCACATGCCTTTGAATCCAGTTGCAGGACAGGGCCTGTCCATATATATGATCATAAACCATAAAGCTGGCAGCATTTTTTTTCTTTTGGAAGGCTATAATGTTATTTTGCATAAATTTAAGCCTTCCTAGGTTAGGGTCAAAATTTATGCTCTTAAAGCAATGTGGGCCAGAAATGTATCAGACACAAATACTCAGTGTTGCTCCGTCAAGAAAATCGCAGCTGATGAGGCATCTATGAGGATTATCAAAAATACATTTAGATTGTGATGGCATTAATATTTTATTTTGCTGTCAATGTGCAATAAAAGATGTCATCTGAAATTAAAAATTACTCTGAACTATAAAAATTGATTTCTTGGTTGCCACAGATAATTTCTTAACAGAGAAATGGACCAGTGGATTTTCTTGCAGGTAGCTGAAATTCCACTTTCATCCGAGTTCATCCAGTTGAATTTGCCTTTTGTTAAAGACATTAAAAATCATGATGTCTCATGTCAGTAATGATAATGAAGGGGAAGATTGGCTTTAATGACATTAGAAGAGTCATTATGTTTAATTTATTGCTAATTAATGCTGCCAGCTTTCATATGCTTTGTCTAGCTGTCATGAGCTTGTTATATGCCTTTTTTTTTTTCTAAATGTGTGTACACATCCCTCCCCATTCATTCATTTTTATTCTGACGATTTACACAGCTTTCTCTCCTCTAGGTTTCCTCCACACATGGTCCCGCCACACCATAGTTTACACACAACTGGAATCCCTCATCCGGCCATAGTCACACCAACAGTCAAACAGGAATCTTCCCAGAGCGATGTCGGCTCACTCCACAGCTCGTAAGTTATTCCTATCCATGTCTTCTTTTTAGAATACCCAAAGCATCACCTGTGCATGTGTGGCCTTTAAAAAGGCTTTGATCTCTGGGAATTTTTTTGCTGTAAACTGTATTTTTAATTGCTTATTCTTTGCTGTTCTAATTGATTTGAACATGGTTTATCTATATAGTCATTAATTTCACCCATTCTAATAAGGAATTTCCTTGATCAATATTCAAGCTGCTTAGCCAGCATCCATCTCTCAGTGGACAGTTTGAAGCTGGATATGCAAAGGAGACAATAAAGTAGAGGATGTTGTTCAAATCTGCAGAGAGGGCTGGTGTAGTTTATGTTTGAACCCAGGAGACCAGCAGTCTACCTCTGTCCCTAGTGCTTCTGGTGCTGCTTCTTGCCTTTCATTCCACAGGTGAAGCAGAAAGACAGCATTCTGATTCCCATTGACAATGGGGTATAACTATTTCCTCTACCATCATGTTCGCAAACTTTCCCGATGTACCCGTTTTTCTGAGTGCCATGTCCTTCCAGGGCCCTTCTAGAGCCTGAGAAGGCTCTTGGGTGGTATTGCATGAACATGGGATACGTTTTCTTATAATGCTCTTAAAACTGTTCTCATAAACCAGCCAAGGTAAGGGCTCTAGAGAATCTTTTGCTCCTCTTACTAGAGATTTCTAAGGATTAATACTAGAGAGATTAATTTAAAATTACATTTAAAATTTAATTTAAAATTTAAATTTGCACAGGTTCTAACTGTGAGGTTTCTCTCTGTTGTATCTTTACCCTTCAGAAAACATCAGGACTCCAAAAAAGAAGAAGAGAAAAAGAAGCCACACATAAAGAAACCTCTTAATGCATTTATGTTGTATATGAAGGAAATGAGAGCAAAAGTTGTAGCAGAATGCACATTGAAAGAGAGTGCAGCCATCAACCAAATCCTCGGTCGAAGGGTAGGTAACAGGGGAGAAGCACAAGCTTGGTAGCATTCGACCTTACTGAATGGCTGCATTTTATTGGTGTTTTGATAATGGATAGGCAGGTTACTAAACCAAAGGCTACTAACAAATTTAAGATTTCCATTTTGTCCAAAAACTGGCAGAAAAGCAAATGGGGAAGGAAAAAGCCTTTGGGTACAGTACCAGTATTCACACCTGTGAGAGCTACAAGAGGTGAGGGGATGAGAGTGGGAAGGACCTCTAAACCTGCAACTGAAATCTGGCTGAGGACAAGTGCTACAGCATCTTGACCCTCTCTCCTGCTGTTTGTTTTTCTTTGATTTTCTTAATTCTCCCCTCTCATGAGGAAACAAAGGGGCTGAATGAATGTAAATGATCAGTTGTGACTCAGTTAACTGAAGTTACAATCTAGAGTTATAAATACAAATCTCAGCATGTCAGATCATATGTCTGTATCTCTTTTTAAAATGAAAACAATTTCTAGCTGTATTTATGTGCAAGTGTTAATGTGCTTAGAAAAAACAAACCACTTGTGCTGTTTATTTTGCCTTTTTCTCTTTTCTTCACCTAAGTGGCACGCATTATCCAGAGAAGAACAAGCGAAATACTATGAATTAGCAAGAAAGGAGCGACAGCTTCACATGCAGCTGTATCCGGGCTGGTCTGCACGGGATAACTATGTAGGTTCCTATGTAGGTGGAAATTTTTTTAGTAGTAGAACTTGTAGAAATGTATATGTGACCTGCTGAACTACGACCACACATTGCACACAAGCACTACTTGGAAAGTGGGCCTCAGGATCGGATCCCAATCTGGTAACACCAATTTCTCTCTGCAATACTAAAACTATTGGGGATATTTCCTAGCCCTCCACTTGGAAGAGGCTTCTTGTTTGGGATAGTTAAAGGTTAGAATGGGGTGTGCTAGACATCTTCTGTGAAGAAACTCTTGCCTTCACTTCTGACAGTGCCTGGAAATACTGTTTGGCTTGCTAGTCATTTTAAATTATATTGTTTAAAACAAAATCTTCTATTCCTCCGTATGGCTCCTCTCCTTTCCACCAAAAAGAAAAGAATGATTAGTGTCTTGTGCTTATCTGTGTGAGAGTGTAGTGGAAAGTGGAAGAATGACTTATCCTAGCTTCAGAGAAGGACTGGCAAAACCAAAAGCATGACTTGTTTGAAAGTCTTACTCTCAAGTGGGGTCAAACGAGTTATTCCACACTCTACTGTTGTGTGTTTCAGTTACCTTTTGGGTTTTCATGGCCATGTTTTCATTTTTCTCCTCTCTCATTTTTTGAAAAGTGTTTTGGAGTTTGTGATCAGTTCATGGAGCATTTTTAAAATTGGTTCCCCCCTCCACCCTTCAGAAAGCCTGTTTTGCAGTTAAAAAGTAGCTATAATGTAGAATTTTACATTAAAGATACAAGGCCAGTGTTGTAATCACTTACTAGCAGTATATAACACTTTCCATGAAGGGTGAGCACTGCATTGGTAGGAGGTGTTTGCAAGACTAAACCCATACATTCTTGAGAGATTTGTTGATTGGTGGGAGCAATAAATCCTTTGTAATTGGGGTTGTAGCAGCATCTTGTTTGGTTGATTTTTTTTAAAATAAAAATCACCCAAAACTTTTAGCGTTTCTAACTCCAGAATAAACTCTGCTCCCTACCTTCCAGGCAGACTTCCCTGCAGGTTTAGGAACCAGCAGCTGTGAGATTGATGTTGGTTTTGTGTAGTGTTGCACATTTTATTTTTGTTGAAGTCTGTCTCTTCCACCATCATCATCGTCATCGTCACTGCCTATTTTACTGTAAATATTCTGTTTTGCAATAAATCACGTAAACCGTGTTCTTTGTGTGTGGCAACATTTACCTCAGTGACAGTCTTTGCTTTACATGTGCATTGGGAAGGAATGAGTTCAGAGAGCTGCAGCAGCTCTCTATGCTCTTCCACTGTTTGGAGAATACACTTACTCGTGTATTTAGCAGTATGCACATAAGGACACTTTCAAGTCCTTCTGTTCTTTCTTGATCATCTCTTTCCATCAGTCTCTCCCTTGCACCCTCCTTTGTTTGCTATTGCCAGTCTAGCTGTGCATGATCCTCAGAGGAGGCCTCGTTAAGCACCATGAGGCACTGCTCCTGAATAAAGACATTTTCCCTTTCGTTTTGGCGTAGTCTGGCCCGAGACTGTCAGACCGTAGGCTGGAGGTAGTTCCTCGGCACTGCACAGTATTGTCTTCTTGGGTGTTCAAAAGGGAGTATAGGCTTGACTGAGGTTTCAGGACCGCTCATTCTGTGCAGTGACTGTGCCACTGACAGATGGGCATGTACAAAGCCTTCAGTGTTTAGGACCTTTTACTTTTGTCCTCACCATGTGAGCACTGCGAAAGCCTTTCTTCTCAAGCTAAAAAGGACAACATGAGAGAGCCAGCGCTTTCCCAGCGGCTTGATGCTGTACCCCCAAGTGACCTTCAGGGGGAACCTTCCTGCCTGAGGGGAGCACGGTACCTTTGCATCACACAATTGCATCATGTATAGGATTTATCTATTCCTCCTTTCCTGGTTCATTCAGAGGTCTCTGAGTTCCCCTCCTCCCTCATGTTTCATAGGATCTTGAGCCCATCACACATCTGTCAGGGGAGCACCTTTTTGCTTCTTGACATTGTTAAATTGTTAAGCATCTCTCATCAGGCTCAAGGATGAAGCTACCTGTAGCCTAGGTCTTCAGAAACAGGAACAGTATATTCAAGAAATGCAGCTTTCAGCCTGCTTTTAAATAAGATGATTCAGGGACTCCCCTGTGGCTCGTTGGTGTCACAAGGTACATTTGCTCTTCCTGAGATCTAATAGAAGATGTTAAGCGACGCTGCGTGCTGGACTCAGAAATATGTAAAGGTCTAGTCATCTGACCGCTGCTTGTCTAGAAAAGCAGTACCAAAGATCTCTGCAATACTGTCAAAACCCTGGTTGGTTTGGCTCTTGTAGAGGAAGCTGCCGAAGGGTTTGCAATTATTTACTCCAACATTTACTTTCAGCTTAAGAATTTGCATAGTATGATGACAGAAAGTGTTACAGACCAACTGTACAAGTCTTAGGAGGACAGTGTGAAGCAAAGGCAAAAAGGTGTGCTCTGTAGAACACTTGAAAAGCTGATGCCACAATTGTTTTCTTACGTCCACGTATCTAGCTGCGTAATCAAATACCTTCTAGGAGCACATAAATTGAACAAGCAAGACTCTTTCTCCCTACTTTCTTTGTAAAGTGTGTTATCTGGACCTCTGTTGCTTCTTTGTTAGAACAGTTTTCAATGTTTGCGTTTAAAAGGAACCAGAAAAACCTGACCTGTATATCAGCATTTTTTTAAACAGATTCGCTCCTTAAAGGAGTTACAGTACTTGTAACACCCAGCTTGAAAAGTTTATAAAGGGCAGGTGACTCTTGACCTCTGTTCTGGCTAGCCCTTTACACACAAAGAAGTCATAAAGTCTCAAATTGAAATAGCTCTCCAGATCCCAAATGTACCTCAAAAATTAAGCAAGTCTGCCACAGGTGTTACTTACACAATAATTAAGTTAATTATTCAATAAGAATCACATCTCGTGGTCTTGAGGCAGTTGTCTAGTTTTTGTTAAATTGTTGTAAAGATGAAAAAAGAATCACATTGACAGAAGTACTGTCAATGTTTATCACTACAGAGGGAGCAGCGTCTGAGCCTCTTATATCTTCATATGATACTTGGACTTCAAGATGGTTTTCCTATTATTAGGAAGCTTTAGAAGCAGTGCTTGTCTGCCTGTCGTGTTAGAGTGATGAGTACTGTAGCAGTTGACTCTGAACAACAATTTTCCATATCCCCAAAAGTGACTTCAGAGATGTCGGAAATGATTTCTCAGCAACATCCAGGCTACAGGATTACGTGCAAATTGTTTAAAAGTCCTTTGAAATGGACAGTGCACACAGCTTTTTTTCTTCACCAGAGGGTTATCATGCACAAGCCTGTGTGTCAGCATGGACAGCAGGGTGGCAACTTACAACCCTGAACAAGCAAGGGGCTGTTAGTACAGAAGTCCCATGTCAGAAAGGTGGCTTTGGGGAAAAAAAAATCCAACACTGGTATGTTCTAGGGAACATATCAGAGTGACCACCCCAAATGTTACAGTGTTAGCTGTGACAAGCCGAAACTCATCTTAAACATTTAGCTGGGAGCCAGATCAATCTTCTGAGAAAGTTGTCCATCACGTGGGAGAACCTCTTGGCTTTACTACAGCCCTTAAAAATTGCTGGGGGATTCCTTCTTCCAAGATGATGTTTGTGCCCTCTTGACCACAAGGAATTGCTGATCTGGTGTCTTCACCAAATTCTTTTACTACCACATCTTCAAAAGCCAGCATCTTCTGTGCTGTTCACAGGGCAGAAATGATTTTAGCATCTGGGGAGCTGTGAAAGTAAAATGGCTGTCCTCTCCACTGGCTTTTTTGTGCTGCTCTGCAAACCCTGTAGCTCAGACTATCATTTGTTTTCCACAAAAGTCATGATCCTGGTTTTCCTCTTCTGCACTGTTGAATGGAAATAGAGAAAAGATCTTTCTCCCTTCAGTCAGAAACCAGTACAAACTGCATTATCTTGTCGGGACAGTATTCAAGAAAGGGGCATAGTCTCGCAAACTTTCTGGCTGTTTTCTTTGTGATGCAGCAAAATGTTGGTTTTTACCTAGATTTTTTTTTCCTTGTCTTGGTGTTGCTTCTTACATTATCAGGTTATGTAAAACTGTAGGGTAGGATTTGCTCTTTGCTGTGGTTTCTCATTTGCTTTAGTAGTTGGGTTTGTGTGTTGAGGAACTCCAGGGGCTCAATGTGACCTCAGTCGTGTGCTTTCCCCCATTTAGTCTCCCTCTTCTTTCCTTCCATGTCCCGCAGAAATGTACCCAGAAATGTTTTTTTGAAACTTCCACTTGCAGGGAGTAAAAATGCAAGAAGACTATTTGATTCTGTCTCAAAAGAAGCATCTTGGAAGTTGGTCTTCCCCTTCTGCAGCTGCTGTGAGGGCTTTGATGGGAGGGTCTACAGTGAAGCCATCCAGAAAGCCACAGGGTGGGCAGCAGAGCCATCCTAAGGGTGCAGCATCCCCTTAGGACTCTTCTAAGCATCCATGCAACAGGGGTGGGCTGGTGCCACTCTTCAGTGTCCTCCTCAGGTTCCTTCTTGCACCAGCCACAGCCTCATCGCTCACTGCTCTCTTGCAATGCCATGTGTTTTTTCCCTTTTAAAATCCTTTTCATTTATGTATGTTTCCTGCAGGGAAAGAAGAAGAAGAGGAAAAGGGATAAGCAGCCAGGAGAGACCAATGGTAAGTAAAAATCACTCGAAATCTCCCGCTTAGTGGAAATGTGGCAATCCTGGTGTGATGCTCCTAGGTACGGGGGAGGTGGGTACAAATCTCCTGGCCTCACAGGAAGTCAATCCCTATACTAGACAGCCTCTTATTTTTATTTTTTTTTTAATGCACTCAATTATTTATGCATTATTGCCCTTCTAAAAAGTAGTAACCAAAGCCATTGCATGTAAGAGCCTCTTGTGACCGTAGCTGAAATTGTCCGTAGCCATTGCAGAGCCTTAACTGCAGAGCCGTAGCTGTAATGCCTATGCTATCGTTTATAAAGTTGTCTGCTTATTTGGCCCATATGTGTGTGCGTGTACGTACGCGTGTGTCCGGTATTAATTTGGGCTGTACCTGTATGTTCTGATGCATGCCTTACAGTGGTAAATCGCACCCATTTTAAATTAAGGAGGTTTGCCATTCTATCTAGGAAATTAGAAATACTGCATAGGCAATCTCATAGTCAATTTTGAAGAAGCCCTGACTTAGTTTTTTTGAAGCCTTTGTATAATTTGTTCTTTTTTTTCAGAACACAGCGAATGTTTCCTAAATCCTTGCCTTTCACTTCCTCCGATTACAGGTGCTAACGTCATTTTGAGTCATTTAAAATAGTTTATAAACTGCTTTTTAATTTTTTCCTGCCATTATAGATTTTAACATTAAACACTTGTGACATTAAAAAAACCCATCCACACGTTTTGATAGTACTTATTATCTATATATCTTTATATCTATTATATGTTTTATAGTATTTTTTAATTTTGTTTTCCGTTTTTGTAACAATTGCTATTAAAACAGTAATACAGTAAAAGTAACGCAAGAGTTGTACTAACTGTGCAAATTGAATATGCAGTATTTCTTTAAAGAGACTGATAAAGAATGGAAGCAAGTCAGTAATGAACCTCCTTAATCTAATGGCATTTTTCATGGCTCCCACTAAGTCTTCTCACATTAGCATGCATAAGCATTTTTTTTAATTATTTTAGTTTTGGATTTTCTTTTTTTTATTTTACTTTTTTTTCCTCCTTTCTGCTCAAGCCTGTTCATTGCAGTTCACTAGCTGTACTAACTCAGCGACTTGCCATGCTTTATGTTTTATTTTCTGGCTGATACTAACATACTCATTCCGCAATCTGCTTATTCTTGTCCATTCTTTCAAACACAAAATAATACAAACGAATGAATTGAATGTTACTCCAAAAGCTGCATTATCCCAGGAGATATAATTTCTTTTCTTCTTTTGTTTTTTTTTCTTTGTTTTTTTTCCTCTTTTTTTGTTTCTGAGTTGAAAAAAAAAGCATTTTCAGGATCTAACTTCCATACTCAGCTTTTTTTCTTCCTTCCCCCCCCCCCCTAAAAAAAAAAAAAAAAAGAGAATAAAAAAAATCTAGCCCAAATCAATCTTGCCTGAAACGTCCTGCTAGACCATGATGACTTTCCTCTGCCTTCTCTTTTAAAAGGGAAAGAAACAGTCCTTTATAAAGGGATACTGCAGCTTTAATTGCAACAGCTAATCTCAAGAGTTGAATAAAAATGTGATTATCACTTTTTAACTTTTAAATCAAAAGTTTGCAATTAATAACGAGGACATTGATTTTTATTCCCTTTTTTATTTTTATTTTTTCCTTATTTTTATCTTTCTCTTTTTTTTTCTCCCCTATTCTCTCTTCCTCTCTCTCTCTCTCTCTCTCCCTCTCCCCCCCTCTCCCCTTTTCTTTTTTTCCTCTCTCCCTTTTCTGCTCGCTTTCTTGAACTCATTCAGACCTGAGCGCTCCTAAGAAATGCCGAGCGCGCTTTGGCCTTGATCAACAGAATAACTGGTGCGGCCCCTGCAGGTGTGTATAGTTTTCCCAGACTCGCTATGGCTGATTTGCAGCTGGTTTATTTGGTACTTTCCCCTTTTTTCTCCTGCCTTGTTGCTTTGTAGCTCTGTGTTGTGATCTAGAAGACACAAGGGAGTGGGACACTGCCATGAGTTATTGTCTCTCTGAAAGGGTTTTGCTTTTTTTTCGTTGTCAGTTGTTTTTTTTGCCTTCCTCTTTGCTGCTGCTAGCCAAAAACCCACTGTAAAACAGCATCAGCCATAAGCCCATCTGATCCGTGGCTCAACCACGCTCCTGCCTTCCAAGCCTCCACCCAAGGAAAGTCATTCCTAAAGCCCTTGGTAACATGGCATTGAGTGCAGTACCAACACCACACAGACACACCACTGTGTCAGAGATTTTTTTCTGGTTTTTCCTTCGGCTCATTGTGAAAGTCCTGTTTTCTTTCCTGCCCTTGGTCCAAGGGGAGATTACCAAATAAAACTAAGGTGACTGAAAGCTAAACGTAGCTGTAGCTGAGATGACGCAGACCAAATGAGCTCTATCCACCATTGTGTTGTATTTTTTGTGTTTACCTTATGCTAACAGATGCAAATACTCCAAAGAAGTGTCGGGCATTGTTCGGGCTTGACCGACAGAGTTTATGGTGCAAACCATGCAGGTATAATACTACCCATTAGGCCTTTGGGGAAATAAAAGCAATCTGTCCTCTTAGTGCATTTGTGTGATTTTATTTTTTAATCTTTTTTCCTCACCTTTCTCTCTCCCACAGCATCAATTGCTAATAATCTTTGATCTTTGGAATTTCTTGCTAATTTAATGCCATTTTCTCTCTTTCTTTACCAATAACACCTCCCTGGTGGTAGAACTGGGAACAAGAATACTTGAAGTCTTTAAAGCTGACAGTTTTTTGGCTTTTTGATTTATTTTTTCCCAGATTGTCAGCCAAATGAATGATTAGCTGGATATCCGTATTTTTGTCTTTCATTTGGGTCTATGTCTGGTGTCTCCAAAGGCTTTTCAAAAAGGTTCTGGGATCTGCAGCACTAGTGTTCTTCTCATTATTAGAGATGTAAAAGCCAGTGTTTACAGCTTATATCATGCTCATTTTTATTTTATTTTTTTTGGTGTTATCTGCAAAATTAAGTAGCTACCTGTAGGCATCTGTGCCTCAGTGAGGTTTGTGTAGATACATTTTTAAATTGATCTGATGTCTTCCTTTTTTTTTTCTGATTACACAAGTACATTTTTTCCTAAATTTAATCCCAAAAAGTGAGCTGTAAAAGCCTGAGCTCTACACAGAACTAATTACAGTTAGTAACAGTTTCCAGTACTAAAAGGAAATAAAAGACATCAGAGAGCCCAAATTTTGACAGCCCATGTTCTACTAGAGTTTAATCCCATGTGTAACTCAGTACGTACTTCTTTCTTGGTGGAGGGATACCAAGTAGTTCTTTTCTCATTCCTTTTTCTTTATATAATCGCATTTGGTTAAATTTGTTGTTTCTTTGTTCTGATACAAGCAGTCTTTGAATTTGGAATATTATGATGGTAGGTATTTCAACCCAAACCACACTCTGTGTGTAGTGATTCCTCTCCCACATTTTCCCTTCTTGCTCATGCCAGCCCCATGTGCTCCATCTCATTTAGAATGTAGCTCAGACGTCCATCGTATTTTGTGTATGCACGCAGTCTTGTTTGTACCTAGTGTCGAGGAAAACATGGATCGAGGGTGGGTTGTATGTCACAATACCAGAGAAGGCCCCAGAAATGTAATCAGCTAATTGCAAATCGTCCCCTTTGACGCATGTGAGTGCCAGGTGTTGGGATCTTCATGCAATTCTTGAACAGGCATTGAAAGCAGCCAAAAGGAAGAAGGAGTTAGTCCAGAAGAGCCCAATAGCCATTCACCATGTCAGGGGACTTGAGTCTCATGCTAGCCAAAGACTCAAATGCTGTGTCATTTGGGATTTATTCTCTGCTTAGTTGGTCATGGTCAGCAGATATTTGTGTAGTCTAGAAATAAAGTGTTTGAAGCATGACAGGCTCTGTGTGCCAAGTACCACAACCAGGGACACACCATGTTTGTGTTGCTTTATCTTTCTCTAGCTGCTTAGATAAACAACATACTTTAAAAACTACAGTTTATCAGTAAGGGGACTTTGGATTCAGTCTGCACAGTGCTTAGGTTACAAACCCTCTCTTAGCTTATGCCAGGCATTGGTCACAAATCTTTGTAGCACATCAGAGATGATTTCAGGGGTGTAGCTAATAGCGTTAGACATAGTCATGCAGAATCAGCCACTTTTCTTTTTGTTTTGTCCTGTTTTTTAAATGCATGGAGGCATTTTATATTAGAGCATTTCTCCTAGTCCTGGTCCTAACCATTAGAGCATTGCATTTGCTAGCATGGTAGTATTTTGTACTGCATCTTGGTTAGGTGCAAAAGATGTCCAGTTCGCTATTTACAGTAGAAACTGAGACATCTTTGCTCACAGCAACTGAATAAACCCTTGTCATCCTCTGTGACTTTCACTCCGGGCAGTTGCAGCATCACAGGTTTCCTGATACAGGACAGCATGAGCAGGGTCAGAACTGTTGGTGTTTGCCAGATTGATGTAGCCGTTGCTCTTTCAGAGCAACACACAAGTGGTTAAACATCATTAGTGCTTCTAAGGGAGGGTATGAAGTATTTGTTCCCACTTTTAGGAGAGCAAAACCAAGATGTTTACTTATTGCCTGTTAATAGAGTTGCCTGATACTGTTCAATTCTGGCAAAAGTTGGCCTGCAGGGCTTGGAGTTCTACTGCCTATGTCTTCTGCCCCACCTAACCCTGATATGTAAATGGCCACAGATAACTCTGGTTATCTGGTGGTGGGAGTGGCACAGGCTGGAGAAATGTACCCCCTTGAGACATCACAATTTTAAGTAAATGGCTTTTCAGACTAGAAGTAGCCTCACTATCAAAGAATTTCATATACAACAAAAGCAGACAAAACAATCAGCTCCCTTAATCCTAATCCAAGGAAAATTGCTTCAAGTAGCAGAACAGTGGGGTTAGTTTTAAAAAGGTTGTTAATTCTGCAGAGTCAAAAAGTCAGGCAGACCTGGTTTAATTCGTTTTACCATGGGAACTCTCTTCCTTTCAGGCCACAGGACTTACATTTATTAAAAAATAATTTTGAATTTTGAAATACTAGATTCGGACTGCCTCCAGTGAAGTAATTAACTGCCTTGTAATTTCAGAGCAGTTAAGTTGAATGGCTTCAGGGCCACCACCAAGGAGGCAGGCAGAGCAAATGATTTTAATTTTGGGACTGGGGGGGCCTGCAGTCTCTAGATTGTGAGAACCCACTTTTCTACGCAAGTATTCTTGGTGAGCTTAGTGAAGCATCACCGTTTGCTGTGACAGTAGAGCTGTACAGAAGGTCCGAACATGAATTGTGGCCCTGGCAGTTTTTTATTTTAGAAGCTAGGAAGTGGTAATGGGAAGGGCAGAGGAGAGAGAGCAGCAAGAGTCTGTAGCAGAGAGCCAGAGGCTTCCCCCATTGTTTGTTGTTAGTAGAAGTAGCAGGTTCTGTTTTGAGCCCATCAAATTAATTTCTTTTCTGTCTTTTTAACTTTGCTCTAATACAGCATGGTTTACAGCCTTCACTTGCTGTCTTCTATCTTTCATTCTTCCTTCTTTTCTTTCTTTTTAACATTTAAGTTGCATGGTTGTCTTTAGTTTTTAGCATGTATTGATCTGCAGGCTAACGTGGTTAAAACTCTTAATAGCCTTAAACCCTTACCCTGCCATGTGGACCATGGAGCAGAACCTGAGAATCTGGAGGAAGGGATGTCCCAGCACTAGTGTCTCACTGAAGCTGGTGGAAATGGGGGGTGCTGAAGTTGCTGTTCCCTTCCTGGTGATGGGAGATGGTATCTTTTAACTCCAGAGTCAAGCTTATTTGATGTCCCTTGTAGTCGAGAAACCTCTAACCTTACTGCTTATACAGCAGACCTTGGTTTAACCCAAGTCAAACACAGTTGCCATGCAGAGGGGAGAACACTGACAACCAGCAGTGGGCCTGGGGCCCCAACGTGTGCTGGGAGTGCCACCCAGCAGTGTTCAGCTGTTGCTGATTTAGTGTGAGGAGTGGGAGAGCAACCTACTCCTTCACCTTGGCAGCTTTGTGCACCTTAGCTGAGCATCTAGTGTTTCTGTGGCAGAGCTGCTCTAGGCAGACTTTGTCATGTACCTTGGGCTGTGTGACAGCAGTTCAGCTTTTCCAGTGGAAAGTGTGCTGGTGAACAGGCGGGTTGGAGAGCCATCATGATTATGGTCAAGGTGGCCACTGAACATTGTTCTGCCAGATGCTATAGTTGTTTACCTCATTATTTCTGTCCTGCTGCTAGAGTTGTCTTGCATATACTTGGCAAGAGAGATGGTGTGAGACTCATCTGTTTTCATTGCTCCTTTACATTATTAAGTGGATAGAGGGAGGAGAAAAGATCTCTGTCGGGTCACTTACTCATTTATTTGAAGATACGCAGCTCTTGCGAGACTCTCGAATTCCCTGGTGTGAAATAAGCTCCATGTTGCCCCTCACCTCTGTACATGTGGTTGTGCTCTTTACCTACTGCAATTGGATCCCATTTGGAGTTACATGGATGGTCTTTCAGAGGAAAATTCCCCAAAACGCAGTTGAGCTGCTTCCCACGTCTACCACTCTCCCTTAAAACAAAAAGTAAAACTGAGTCGATTTGAAGCCACAACCTGCAGGCCATACAACCAGTTATTCTTGTTATTTTGGATCATACTCTGTTTATCCTCTTCTTTTCCTGGTTTTTCTTCTGTTTTCTTTGTTTGTTCGTTTTGTTTTTATTTCCCTTCTTTCTTGTTCTCTCTATTATATATCCCTCCTGTCTGACTGGCATTTCTGGATTTGGTGTGGTTCTTAACAGAGGAGAAGGCAATGAGCAGTAGTTGCAGCCGTTCTTGCCTCCCAAGGGCAGTGCATCGTAGGAGATGACAGGTGGACGCAGGTTTAGAGATAGCCCCTTTGAGCTGGGCAGCGTTACGGGACATCTTCTGACACCACCAACTACCCAGAGCCCTTACTTGATAAAAATCTATGGTTTATTTTTTTATGTTGTTTTTTTCTGGAGGAAAGTTGGGTTTGTAGATTAGCACAGTGGGCTCCTAAAACATCTTACCTGGTAAAGAAAGGAGGCGGCCTGAAGAGGAGGGGGATGAAGAGACAATTGGTGAATCCTTTCCAAAACTGTTAGCTGAGGGGAGGTTCCCGAGCTGGCTCAGTGTTGAGGACACCCTGCCAGACCCCCCCAGGATGGCCCGCACAGAGCCCAGAGTAGCTAATTGATGGCTCTTTGCTTTAGATGACTGTCTCCATCAGCATCTCTGCCCTTTATTCACAGATAAATCTTTCCCTGTTTCTAGGAGAAAAAAAAAGTGCGTTCGCTACATACAAGGTGAAGGCAGCTGCGTCAGCCCACCCTCTTCAGATGGAAGCTTACTAGACTCTCCTCCGTCCTCCCCCACCATGCTGGCCTCCCCCTCCAGAGACTCGAAACCACAGACTGAACAAACGCAACCCCTCTCGCTCTCATTGAAGCCCGACCCGCTGGCGCACCTGGTCATGATGCCGCCGCCATCCTCACTCGTCCTCGCCGAGAGCGCTGCGAGCAAGCCTGGTGCCCTGTCTGCCGCCAGCTGCCCCAACGGGGCCCTGGACCACCCGCCGGCCGCTCTCCCGCCGGCCGCCGCCGCATCCCTAGCACAGCCCTCGACATCCTCCTTGCATTCCCACAGCTCACTGGCAGGGACACAGCCCCAGCCGCTCTCCCTCGTAACCAAGTCCTTAGAATAGCTTTAGCCTCGTTAGCCCTTTCCGTTTCCTTCGGGAGGAATGAATTCTGTTGGGATTTGGGGTTTTGGTTTTGGCTTTTTTTTCCTTTATTTTTTGTTTCCTTCTCCTCGTCGTCGTCCGCTGTTCGTCGTCGTTTCTCAGTTTCGTTTTTAATTCGTGCCATGTGGCTACATTAGTTGATGTTTTATCGAGTTCATTGGTCAATATTTGACCCATTCTTATTTCAATTTCTCCTTTTTAAATATGTAGATGAGAAAAGCCTCATGATTCTGCCAAAATTTTTATCAACAGCTGTTTAAAGTCTTTGTAGCGTTTAAAAAAAATATATATATACATAATTGTTATGTAGTTCCAATAGCTTAGTTTTAAAGACTGATTTTAAAAACTACAAAAAAAAAAAAAAGAAAAGAAGCGATTTGGAAGCAGCCCTTGCCGGAGGCGTTGGTTCTGTATTATTTGTATTAAATACGAGCTTGCGAACCAATCATTTTCCACCTGGTTTTTAAACCTTGAAGGGCACAACGAATGCGGTGCCGCTACTACTTCTTTTTTTTTTTTTTTCCTTCTCCTTCCTTGTNGTGTATATATATATTTTTTTTTCCGGGATTTTTGTTTTCTTTTCAGGAGTTTTTGTTGGGTTTTTTCTCTCTGAAACACAGTTGCCACCAAATGGACATTAACCGATGCTTTTTTTTTTTTCAAGGATCAATGG
>VZRI01012554.1:87879-129307 GCA_013397515.1 Upupa epops | reverse complement strand
TTCTTCTCCTTCCTTGTGTGAAACAACCTTTATTGTGATGTTACTTGTTATTGTTTAAATGTACAGAAACAAAGGGTTAAAAATGTGTTAATATACCTTGTTCCATGGTGTTGTTCTTTTTTGGGGGAGGGGACGCTACTCAACGATTAAAAGTATCACAACGCTATTGGACCAGTAGTATTTATTGCTTTAGAAATTGCTTGTTGTACCTGTATTGTCCCTTTTTAAATGGTTTTTCTTCTTTTTTTTTTCCTCAAAGCATTGTATAAAGGTTTGTTGGTTGTTTTTTTTTCCCCTTAGTGTAAGCATCTTATATATAACAACTCATTTGTACAAGGTTTTTAAGTTTATATATAAATGTGTATATATATATTTTTTTTTCCGGGATTTTTGTTTTCTTTTCAGGAGTTTTTGTTGGGTTTTTTCTCTCTGAAACACAGTTGCCACCAAATGGACATTAACCGATGCTTTTTTTTTTTTCAAGGATCAATGGTGTAAAGAAAAAAAAACAAAACAAAACACAGAAACGCTTTAAAAGCCATTACACACAAAAAGACTTGAAGATTTAGCAAGGGAATTTTTAGCAACGCTGTTTGAAAAATAGCAAGGTCCCAGTGTCTCTCGTTCAGAACTGCAGCTGAATCCCCTGCAACGTTAGGACTGTAGGCTGTGTGCAAAATTTTTATGTGCCAAAATTCTCAGTGACTTTTAACTTTCTCCCGACGACTTTATTAATTTTTTAATTTTATTTTGATTTTAATGCTGTAATTTTTTTTGTTCCTCATGTTTTGCTGTGATGTTACATAGGTAGATATGTATGTAGTTTTAATGTCACCTATAACAGACGTGTTTGGTAGCAGATTGTCCGGAAAGCATTTAAAATGAAGAGGTATAAACCCTTAAGGGCCAAATTCTGTATATTAGATTATTCATAAAAGGAAAATCAGACTGCCACTTTTATGTACACTTAATACATACAGGTAGGTAGCAAACTTAAAACAAAAAAAAAAACCTAGGCATGTTGATGTTGCAAAAAACGCTGTATAAAGCTGAAAAATTGTTCATCTGTTCATTCAGTGCCATTGTAGTTGACATGAAGCGATCGTAAACCTGTCTCAGATTTTTCTCTGGTTTATTAAGATGCTAACTATAACATTTTTTGTGAATACTTTGAATGTTTCCTAACAGTTGTGATGTTACTGTTCCGTTTTATGCTCTTATTCCGATTTTCATTTTTAATGGTTTGGAAGCCATTTTTTGTAATGAATAAATGTTCATGCTGTACAGTATCTGTAGCATGCAGTTCTGGATTAATAAAAGCAACTTAGTATGTGCAGAGAATGACTTGTCAACTCATTTCTGCGTTGACTGCACTTTACTCTGGCCAAAAAGATTTACAACCCAAGTGGAAAACTTCCTCAAAATAAATCTGTGAAGATCATGGCAAATGGCAGCCAGCTCTGCTTGTGACAAATCCTCTGTTTCCTTTGGGTCCCTGTGCTCCTGCCTGCTAAACTCGTTGTGCACCACCCCTCTCCCCACTCAGCAAGCATTGCTTATTTAAAGCAAATGGCACGTGGGCTGGCACAGGCAGACAGCACGTGAGCTAAAGTCCAGTCCCTTTGCTGTGTGAAGTGAACCTGGCTGGGGGATGGGAGACCGGTGCTTATTATACCTTTAATTTTTAAATATTGTTGTTGAACCCAGTGATCCCAGAGCACAGGGCTGATGAGCTGTGAAGGTCACACAGGGGAGCTTCATTATTGGGAGTGCTCATGCTGGCCGAAGGGTTTGTCTCTGGTTAGATTTGAGCCGGGTTTTGCATATTCTAGTTCTGTTTCAAAGGCGGTGAGTCTGCACTCAGGGCTGAGCCTCCAGCATCTGCTCAACGCAGCAACACCTGAAGATGCTGCAAGGATGAGGGGGAACCTACATGCAGGGACTTTTATCAAATGGTTGATTTGTTTGGGGTTTTTTTTTTTAACAAAATAGGGAGGTCACCATCCATGGAGGTAGATATGGCCCTAGGGTACATGATTTAGTGGGCATGGTGGGCTTGGGTTGATGGTTGGATTGGATGATCTGGTAGGTCTCTTCCAGCCTTAACGGTTCTATGATTTAAGGTTCATCATTTCCAGGAATCTCTCACAGGTGGATGACACCATAGCCCAGTCACCTTGTAAAGTCTCAGCCAAAGCACTTTCTATAGCAGCCCTAGAGGGCAATCACATGCCAAAGTCTTGGTACAGGTTTGTTCCCCGTTGTCTGCCAGTGTGTTTGCTCAGTGTATNGGTTGATTTGTTTGGGGTTTTTTTTTTTAACAAAATAGGGAGGTCACCATCCATGGAGGTAGATAGGGCCCTAGGGTACATGATTTAGTGGGCATGGTGGGCTTGGGTTGATGGTTGGATTGGATGATCTGGTAGGTCTCTTCCAGCCTTAACGGTTCTATGATTTAAGGTTCATCATTTCCAGGAATCTCTCACAGGTGGATGACACCGTAGCCCAGTCACCTTGTAAAGTCCCAGCCAAAGCACTTTCTATAGCAGCCCTAGAGGGCAATCACATGCCAAAGTCTTGGTACAGGTTTGTTCCCCGTTGTCTGCCAGTGTGTTTGCTCAGTGTATTTTGCTCTTCAGTTGGTCTTTGAGGACTCTGGGACAGGTAAGTATTTTTCCCTAGTGTGAGTGAACAGGCAGTTTTCTGCAGAGACCTGCAATAGGGTCTTTCAGGGAGCCAAGCAACAGTGCTCAGACCGTGCTGCCCTTACTGTGGGCCTGATAAAACCAAAACTGACTGCAGAGCGGCTGTCTGTTGACTACAGAAGGAATTTTCTTTGTAGGAAGGCTGTGAGCTATTGAGTAAAATATTAAACATTTAAAAATAATATATAGTAGGTTATAGGTACCGTTCTTTAACGCCCGGTTTAGAAGCCAGAATCGTTGTTTCAGAAGAGTTAATGGAGTAATACAGGTGAGTATTGCTTTGTATTTGTACTGCAAGGGCTGAGACAGCAAATGTTTTTACCAGACTTCATTTATCTCCTTGGTGCAAGGCCCGATGCTGTTTCTGAGGTGTCCTAACATGATGCTCCTGTTGCCATCAGTGGAATGTGTCCCTCTGTCATGTGTGGGTAGCACGAGTGGGATGGCACTGTAATGTGGAAGAGGATGTTTCTGCAAAGCCCTTCTGGAATACCCAGTCTTGCTACTGTTGGGAGCCCACAAAGCGAACACGATGCTCAAATTACTGTCCTGCTCTTTAAGGTTTCTAGGGAGTATTTTTTTTGTCTTCCTCCTAAATGTTTTGACTCTTCTAGACTACAGCCATCCATCAGCCAGAGACATGTGCCACATCTCTGCTGGGGATAACTGTTCCCTTCTAATATAAAGCACAGTGCTCCAGGGGGATCTTTGAATGCTGTGATTCAAAGGAGACACCATCAAGGTCTGATTCACATATTCAGCAAAATAGTGTGTTCTTTGCTCGCTGCTTTATTAGCAAGCCTTTGAAAAGCAGAGTCCAAAACCACTCTTTCTGGGCAAATTGGTTTTCCTTCTGTGTGTGAATGGTGAGAGAGGCATGTGTTTGAGAGAGATGTTGAGCAGAGCTCTCAAGTGGTGGATAACTCATGCTGCGACCTCTTGTTTGCTGTGGAAAACTATTCTATACTCCTGGGAGAGCAACCACTTTGGTTTCCTGGAGGTTGTGCATTGGCTGTGTCCCCTGATGGTCTTCTGCCTCCAAATTGCTGTTGATTAGAGGATCTGAGCTGGGTCAAAGCTCCTGGGAAAGAATTATCATTTTTAGTGTGTAATCCTTTTGTGCCCTGGAGTCACAATGAAGGAGCCCGTTTGGCCAGGTGTGCTGGAAACATGGTAGAAAGAGATCCCTTCTGTGCTGTAGGTGTAAAACAGGGTGAGCGACCAGCTGCAGGGGAACGGCCTGTTCATCAAATTCACCATTCACCCTCAGATCCAGGCAAGAGGGGGCAACCTCCACAGCGGATGGTGACAAACTGGCACAGTATGTCCTTGCACAGGGCTGCCACAGACAGCATGGGGCCCTGTGTACAGTAGGTAATCCACAGTAGCTCTTGCTTCCATCTGCTTTCATGGGATAAGGCAAGGAAGCGGTCCATGTATTTCATGTTCAGGAGACTTTTATTTTACATTAGTTTTGTAAATCTCATTTTTCACTTAGCACATGGAATTTCAAAAAGTCTGTGCAACTGCTGACTCAATAACGCGGTGCCACATGGCTTCAAGCTTTGCTTAAACGTTAGAAAAGGAAGGGAAAGGCAGGGAAAAAAAGAGGGATCTCTGTAGTCGTGTTCGTTTCATTAGACCATAAAAAGATGTAAAGAGAATTCACAGTGAAATAGCTGCATGGGCCACTGCAACGACTATGAAAGCAAAGGGTAATAATAAAAATGTCTGGCCTACAGGCAGATGTGCTTTACCGCTTGACACTAGGTGAATATTTTGGATGCTGTTTTGGAGGAGGCGCTCCTAAGACTAAATGCAGTGCGGGGCTTCAGAGGTCTGTGGTGAACAGGAAGGCTAAAGCTCTTTGAGCCTTAAAATTATGAACACGCAAATGTGCTCAGAGATTGTAGCAGTTGCTATATTGTTAAAATGCTTAGAGAGGTACCTTGGCGTTCACCTTGAAATGATCTTGGAGAACATCTTAAGCCTTTTAAGACAGATCAGCTACAAGCAAATACGTCTCAACCACCCATCATTGTCAATGATGGCACCAGCCTGTTTTATGGACTCTCTCACTCTCAGGACAGGAGCCTTCCAACTTCTGGACTGATTTTCTTCAGAGATGAATCCAAAGCTCTTGCCCCTGACTTGCATCCATGCTGTAGGAGTTGCTCTGGTTCAGATACTGGAAATGCACGTCATTTGGACTGGAGGGGTGGTAGTCCAGACCTCTCAGGCAGTGGCGATCATGAAGTCATGCTGTCTGTCCATCTGTTTGACCCTCTCCTGATAATTCTTGAATCCTCTGGCATCTTGAACCTGATTTGATGGCAGCAGTCAAACTCTCAGGGATGATAAAGTCTCTCTGAGTTCCAGGGAAATCTCTGCCGGCACTGAGAAGAGAGGCTTTCCAGATCTGCTGCTGAAGAAAAGGCTGAGCGAGCTCAGCTGTTATCCATTCTCTCTGGCAGTGTCCAGATGGCCAATTATCACACGTCTACTTCTGGACCAGCATCTGCACTCTCCTGCCCAGCTGGCAGGCCAAGAAGATTAGGTAGGAGACATGGAGAGCATTGGGGTGTTGGAAGGAACAAAGGACATGGAACAGAGTTAAGGGTATAGGGAAAACTGGAAATACTGCAGCTGCAGTATGTAAGGTTATGTAAGATTGCAGTGGGAAAGTGAGGGGAGAGGAAGGTCAGCAGGGAGAGAGGAGATACATCTGCTGGACATTCAGCCTCGCTAATGTTACTGCTCACAAAGCAAAGCTACTCTGGAAGGGTAGACGCCACGGTGTTACCAGCATCTCATCTCCTTCCTCACAGCTATTTGGTCTGCACAGCTCACCAAAATGAGGAACAGCCCAGTCTGAGAGGTACCTGCTGGTGGGGGCTCTGGCCAGGTAGGCGGCAATGCCCTGGCATCTCCCCCCCCCCACCCCAGCCCCAAAAGGTCTGCAGGTTGGGAAAGGCTCAGAGTTTTTCTACAACCTTGCAGCATGGTGAGGACTGGGGTCGGGTGTGCAGAGCAGGAAGGGTGGTGTTTTTCCCAAGAAACAGAAAAAGTTGATTTTCTTATTTGCAAACAAGCCCATTTGTAGTAGCTGGTTCCCAGGCTTTAGCAACCCCCCCGGTTTTAATCTCCCTCAGAAAATGCCTCCTTTGCTCCCTTATTTTGAGTTCCCTTTTGAATATACTGCTGGGGTATTTTTGGATCTAACTATATCTTTTTAATCTGTTCCTCCCGCCCCTCTCAGCCCCCGCTGCCTCCATGCCTGCTCCTCCTTCAAACTTATATAATGGCACATTATACAAAACAGCGAAGCAGGTGGTATTTTTAAAGACAGTGAGTGAGCATTTTTTTTGGCCTAAATTTGGAATGAAACAGATGGATTTTAAGACTCTGCTTTTTCTATGAATAGTAACCGTTGTTCTCTGCTGCCTTAAACACCAGTTTTGAGACCACCTCCAGCAACCAATCAGCACTCCGTTATTTAATTATAACAAAATTCTTAGCTCTGTCTGCTGCTGCATGGGCAAGTGGGGGGCACTGGATCAACTTCTGGAGCCAGACAGACTTGCCAACAATAATTTTCCTTTTCCCAGAGGGCTGAGGGGGCCAGGAGCTGGTTCCAAGTTGCTCCTAAACTGGCTGTTCAGTTTGGGCTCCCTGACAGAGCGCCTGAAAAGGGTTATAGAAAGGCAGATAAATGCACTTCTTGTTGCAAGCTTCCCTGACAAGCCAGGCCTCCAGAACAGTGATCTCATTCCTGCCTCATTATTAGTGTTGCCAGATTTTTTCCATTAACAGGTAATTGAGTCGAAACTAAAATAAGCAAAGTTTGTTTTATCTGATGCGTTTTCTTGCTTGTTTGTGAAAGAAAAACACTTAGAGAGGGGTTTGCTTTTAATGTTCATGGAAATGTATTTACATCTCAGAGATGCCTCTCTGCTCCAGCGCAATTAACCTGACTGGTCTTTTTGTTATTGTTGTTCTGATTTTTAAAGCAAAGTCTTTGGCGAGGCTTAATTCTCTTTTTAATGGTTAGATTCCCCAGGGAGCAGAAGGGTTGACGTAGTGTGTTCTGTGCCAGCCGTGAGTGCTGTCCTGCTCCCATGAGTGTGCACTCACCTCCCGGGATGCCTCCATCCATGGCTGGCAGAAGGGAAGCAGGAGCCCAACAGGGTGATGCTGTGGACCAGTTCCAGGCTCACAGAAAACTTGCATTTCCAGACAGGCTGTGGGGACCAGCTGGTGTCTTCTCTCCTGGTGAGCAGGGAAAAACCTCAGCTGCTCGTCAAATGCTTTTGGACTTGTTGAAGGTTGTTCTTTAGGTGCAGGTGGAGAGTGCTAAGAGTGAGTTGTGGGGTGGGGCCATGGCATGTCCCACCGCAGCAGGACAGGGGACATGGGTGGCTGCTGAAGTGCTGAGAGTGGCAGCCTTGTGCCTGCTGGGTGCTGCCTCAGCCTCACGTCCCCTGGGCTTTGGGAGACCAGTTACCAATTTACAGAGCCAGTTTCAGCACAGACAGGACCTCCCAAGACTTGGGATCATTTCTGAGTTTGGATTTTTGGGGACTTTTTATGCCTTCCTAAAAAAATAAAAGCAGAACGACCCATACTTTGAGGTCAAGTGCATGATTGTTTCTAACAGGAATTTCAAACATTGTCTCTTCCTCTAAGTAGGTATCGCTGGGTCAATTACCCTGACTTCCTCATGACAGAAGTGAGACACAATGAGCCCCATCTGTGCTTGAACTCATTCACCCTTTGTTTTATTTTGTTTGATCACACAGCTTTGGGGGTGTTTTGGTTGGAGAATTTAGCCTGCTCTCATCTCATGCAAATCTGATGCAGAGATTTCTCTGGTGGTGAAGCTGTAGGAGAAAGTGTGGCTGTGGGTGACATGGGAGATGTTGCCCTTGTATGGGGTGAGACGTACGAAGGAGTGTATCAGAAAATGCCTGGTAAAGGCTGAAACAAAGCTAAATGCCCAAACTACTTTCCACCCAGTCCTTCATTTTACCTGACTGTAAAAAAGATGCTGTTCTGAGGCTTGCACGTATCTTATTCTCCATAACAAGAATGCTCAGGAACCGCACACCAATATCAGGTTTGCATCAACACTGGGAGATACCGTTCCTTCCTCAGGCACTCATTCAGCACATACGCATCTCACTGAATATTCTGGGGTACTCTGTGCTGTACTGGTGCTGTGGGTTTGTTCCCTGTTTACTGAGTGAATTTTCTTGAAGCAGCCAAATGATTTGCTAGTACAGACTTCTGCTCTGCATCATGACAGCTGATAAAGAACTCAGATTAGAGGAAAAACCATTGAACAAAGTGGCTTTGCTTCACATCGTTTCATTTGATAAAGGCTATTTTTCTTTCCCACCCCTCCTTTGGATTTTTAGGGAAAGGTAAACTAACAGGCATCGCTCAGGTGCAGGCAATACGCAGACAGGAAGGATTTCCCATCTACAGATCTGTCCCTTCATTAAAGTTACCTGGTTTTCCAGAGACCACCCTCAGCATGGGCAACAACAATACAGACTTCTTTGAACTCTGTCCTTCCTTCAGGCTACTCAGACTTGGATGAATGAACTGAGGGATGAAGCAGCCGCTCTGCCTCCTTCTTCCTTCAGATCCCTTCTGTTCCATTCACACTTTACAGAGTTCCTTACATCGCACCTCAGCATCTCAGGTTCCTTACAAGAGCCACCAGACTTAACCTGTTGTTCTGTGTTTCACAGGGATGCTGAAGTAGCAGCAACCCCACTTCGCATGTCCACGATCTGACCCAAAAGACCACTTTTAGGCTGAGCTTCACATTGGCTGAATATCTGGTATATTTTTGAAGGAAAGCATCCAATATAATGGTAGAGACAAACTGCTTCAAGTCAGCCGAGTTCAACAAGATCTGACCGAGATGAGTGGACCCAGACAGGAAGATTTGTTGAACAATATGAATGATTTAATGTCCTAATAGGTTCAGCCAAAGTCTTTTACTTGAGTATTAACGTACTTGACCTCTGCACTGATTTGCATTACTTCTTTTTTTTTTCTGGGAAGGAATGTGCAAGATTTCCAAAGGCAACTCATGGCCTTGGGTGTCCCACTGGACGCAGAATTCCAATTTGCAGAAAGCACTGGATTCCTTTCATTCCATGGAGAAAGGAGTCTGTGTAAATTGTCTCAACTGTGACTCTCAAACTCAAGTCAAAGCAGTCAGCCGGTTCTACTAGAAAATCCACAGTGATCTTAACTTCATTCAGTCCGTGAGGGACATTTACCACACCTTTGGTACTGCATTAATACAGACATTTTTTGTGTTAGAGAAGGCAAAAGGAACAGCAGTATGAATAATTCCATACGTTATTTACATTTGAATTTGCTCACCTTGCGCTGTTTTATATAAGCCTTTTGGATTTTGTCCAACTTAGAAACATTTCCCCAAACAAGTATTTTGGGGGGATTTTTTTTCTTGAATACACCGGTCTTTTTTAGTGATGATGTTGTTCTGGCTAGTTTTCTTTACCCTAACAGAGGTGACTCTGCAGCATATTTCTTTTGACAAAAACACACAAAACCAACATGGATCAGTTAACACAGATGACATCTTTAAACTTGAATACATTTTTTCACTATAAACGCCACCAGTCAACTTTCGTGTAGGTAGGTTTCCATTGTTAGTTGTCAAAGTCTTCTTGAGTGGATTTCCCACTGTGTCACTTTTGTGTGAGTCAAATCAAGATTATAGGTAACGGAGAAGAAAAAGAAAGAGAAGAGAAGGTTAGACCCTCATTTTAGAGTTTAAGAAAAATCTACCAGCAGGTTGCAGTTCGAGTTGGTAATATACATGAAAGGGGGAGTCCAAGCCGTGTCACAGGTATCACTATATTAGGCTGTCAGGAAAAAGCATACAAAACACATATTGTAGTGGTCACACACAGAGACATAAATTTAGGAACAAGATCTGCCTTAGCTTGAACATAGTCAGCTCTGATAATAAGGAACAATGGATGGAAGCTATTATGAAACGAAAGCCGGGTGCCTGAATGGAGGGAGATTTTAGTCGAGTTCTCCTGGAATAAAAAAGTCCAACTTTTTTCACAGATATATGTTGTCCTAATTTTTATCTGTTCTCACTTTAGGAGGCAGCTGACTTTACTTGGGATCTGATTAATGAAGATGCTGAAGGTGTTTCACGCTACATTTAAAATGACTGGCTTTTGTTTCATCATTTATGTCTTAAATAACTTCATTTTTATTGGGATTTGGGATGTGCAAGTAAAGCACACTCAGGTATCCCCTACATAGTACCTACGAGGTAGTAGCCAGGATGGATTTCAGATGTTTTGAAATAGGTTGGACAGTTACTAGTGTTATAGGAGTGGTGTAAAATTGTTTATAGAATTGTGATATTCATTCATTTTGAAGAGAGAGTGTCAGAAGCAACCTCAAGGAAAAGACAGTGAATACCTCACACTGGGAAAAAGCTTGACATTTGGCAAAAGCCACTTCTTTGACACTTGAATGGACCTGCATGAGATTCTGAGATGTGTCTAAGAAAGCGGGAAGTCTAGGGGAGCAGAAACCTTCAGTGGAATTTGAACTGTCCCACAAGGGCACAAGAAGAATGGAGGACATGTCCAGGTTATCAGAGCTATCTGATGATGTCAGATCTTCAGCTGTGGAGTCGTGAGGTAAGTTGGACTACTCTCTCAAAAACAGTATGAGTATGTTCTAAGTTAGAGAGATATGGTCATACTAAAGACCTTTTCTGTTTGCTACAGTAATTAACTCACGTGCTACCCAGTTTTAGAACTGCTACACCAGTTTAATATGAGACATTTGTCTTGCACTTTGTTTTAGCTGCAGGCCACCAACTTCTGGTGCAGTCAACTGCATCTGGTCATCCTCAGGGAAGCATGGTGGGTCCATACCATGTAGCACTGTTTCTCTAGTTTTCTCTAAGGGTCTGAACACTATGGGAAGATGCCTTGGTGATTCATTCATAAGGAGTTCTTTTGACTTAAAGGAGCAATCAGAATATCTGGGCAACAAACATGGCTGAGCTAGCCTTGAATTTTGATCAAACAAGTCTTCTTTCCCCCACGGAATCAATGGTGATTACAAGATTTTCATCAAAGTTTTAGTCAGCAGAAGGTTAACAGTACACGAAAACTTTGGCCTATTGTGCAAAACATACAAATATTCTAGGGTGTTAGCACTGAGGCTTTTGGCTGGGCGTCTATCAAGATACAGAGAAGAAGCCAAACATATGTTGTGGTGTTCTAGGCTTTGATTCTTAATCATGTTCTGTGCTTGCGTTCAGAGGTTTGCTTTGGGACCATCTCCAGTGTGAGAAAATATGACAGAAAAATCAAACACAGAGGTTGTGCATAGCAGTGCGGTGCTCCTATCTGAAGGGGACTTTTGAAAGCACTAACATTATTCTTCTTTTGACAGTAGTCACACATTTTCACTTGGTTTATCTTAACTGGGAATAACCCCTAAGACAGGATGTCTCCGGGCACTTCAGAGAAGTGCTTTTTGAAGGCAAAGGAAATAATGTTACAGAGCTGTGCCTCACATCTCTTTGGCTGTTAACAATCCCGTAAATACCACTGCCGAGTGCAGTCAGTGTCCATGGCTGGTCTCAAGTGTAGCTGCAGAGCCTGGCTCATAGCACAGGAATATTCTCTTGATCTAGGAGAATGTTCCCCAGCTTTATGAACACTTGGCTCCCTGACACAGACTAAACCAGCTCTGACAGGCCATATAAGAAGGCACTGGCTGGGCATTTCAACTAAGCAATATGTCACAGTATGGGAAAAATCGGGTACCAGCTGCCACAAGGAATGAATACCAAGATTCCCAGGAATGGGAAAAGGTGGAAATTAGCTTTTTGGGATAGGTTTGGGACTGTTTTAACCTAACAACACGCCCTTCCACGGCTACAAAACCTTTTACCAATCACTTGCATCCTCTGTCCACACGCCTCCCTTTTACCTATTCTGTTTACCAGAAACAAGGAGTTCTGTTTGTTTCCCTCTTTCTACGCAGAAAGGTTCCTTCATTTTTTAAAGTCTCTTTTTGCCAGTTTAGAAGACTGTAATGGGTAAAGTCAACCAGTATATGAAGAGGAGTGTAAAAATGATCTACAAAGTGCCACTGGCTAACATTAAAAGGCATTTAATCTCTTTTGTAACTGTTTGCACTTTGATAATTTGATAATTACAAGGGAATGTACTTCACTGGAAGGTCTACTATCTGATATGTCTGCAAAGGAAAGGCAAAGCCACGAAGTCAATGGAAATATTTCAGTAACCTGAGGTCAAGCCGCAGTTTCCTGAGAAAACAGAAAGTCAGTTTCTTTTCTTCCAATGGCTCTTGTCATCTCTTCTTCCTCACAAGTGCAACTACATTTTCCAACGCTTGTTTCTGTCCTATGGCTGCTGGGACACACGGCAGGTGTGGAAATCTGATCTACCAGCTGTTGGAGTCAAGGCATGTTGATCACAGCTTACTTCGCTTTGGGATCTAAATGGCTCTCTCTGCAGAAATGGCACAAAGTTTTGGTCAGGAACTCGTAAGGGGAAAATAGACCTGCATTTAGAAAATACCCCTGTTATGGTTTGACAATTGTCACATTTTCAAGTCTTAGTTGTGGTGCTTTTAAGCCAAAAAAACATTTTATCTTGAAGCTGGAGGTAGCTTTCCTAGCAGACCTCTGGCATCACTGTCCGAACTCTACAGGTGATTGGTGGACAGAGTCTACGAAAAGGAAGGTACTTCCTGCTTCTTGATCTTCTTCTTCATCTTGGTCTTTTCCTTCTTCTCCTCTGGTAGTCTTGAAATACAGAATGCTCCTCTCTAAGAGAGCTCCCCTACTCTCCCAGGGTAGAGGGGGAGAGCAGTGGCTTTCAATCCCCCTGCCACCAATGGGTGGAACACAAAAGAGCCTGGCTGCGTGGCTGCAGCTCTGCTGTGGGGGCCAGCCACGACCCTCTTATGCATGGGAGCTCAAATGCAGAGAGAATGGACCTTTTTGGACTGTGGCCAGCACCAGCTCACCCTAGCTCCTGGCAGCAGGCTGAAGAGACAAGCCACTGTCTACACCTAGAGACCCCTTCAGTGGAGGCAAAACTACAGTCCTTCCCTCTTTTCTGAGGACTCAAACACAGAAAAGCCAGCACTAGCTCATTCCAGCTCCTGGCAGTGGGCTGAAGAGAGAGCAATTCCTCCATACCTGCTCCTACAGCTTGGTTGCTTTGAAGATGCCAGACAGAGGTGAGCTCTTAACCCTCTACCTCCCTTGGTGTCTAACCACAGGGGAGAAGAAACAGACACTCTGCATAAGGCCTATATAAAGCTCTTGGAGGAGGCCTGGAGAGGCCCATTCACCACAACAGATATATGCCCACATAACCAGCACCGTGTTGGCTTTGTCTCCACCGACTGGCAAAGATCCTGTATACTCTGCCACGGAGAGACTGAGAAAAGTGACTACTAGGAGAGAGAAATAGAGATCACAAGTACTGATCTCCTAAGCCCTTGGCAAACAGAGAGAGTCTGGGATTCTCTTGTATCCTCTACGTTTGGTGCTGCTTTAGCCTCAAAGAAGAGACCCAAGCCAACGGTACCTAGAAGTATGATGGAGGGAGGGCTGATGTCTGCATGAGGATGAGAAAAGGAACTTTTCCACAAGCATCAAATGTATATTTTGTGCTGTATTCCTGCCTCCCCCCTTTTCTTTTGGAAAGTGGGGTACAAGTGTGTGTGTGTGTGTGTGGTGGCTTTGTGGTTATGAGTGTTGGTGTACACTCTTTTGTCCCAGAGCATTCATCTAAAGCCAAAACTCCATGTGTTAGCTGTCTCCCATTTCTCTCAGTGTGTGTGTAAAGGCATTGTGACACAGTTTCTGTTTGACTTTTTGATTCTTTTACTTATTTAGGGTTTTTCCCTTTTCTTCTTGGTGATGGGTTCAATAAACTGTTGGTCTTTTTAGCAAAGTTGCTTCATTGCCTGTTGAATGCTCAGTGAGAGCTGGTTGTTGTGCTTGAATTACAGGCACCAACCCAAACCTATTTAGACCTTCTCCCTAAACCATTACAGCTCTGTACCAACAGAGAACATGTAGAGCAAAAGAGCAGCAATAGAAAGAACATCATCCACGGTTGGTCATACTGCAAGACAGTTAAACCAGAAAGAGCATGGGGTAAGGAAGAGGCCAATTAATTCCATCAGAAGGATGTCAACTAAGTAATTCAAGACAAGAAGGAAGCACAGTGTAAAGTGGAGATGAACATGGAAGTCTGCCAACCTATCACAATCTTCTTTTATTTAAGACACTTATTAGTATCTTATGTTTAAAGTTAAATATTTATAATTCAGTTAACAGCATGCAGGAAAGGGGCCTATTCCAGAGATTAGTCTGTATGAGAAGTTGTTCACAGATGTAAAATACATCAGTGAAGGTTGGGGTATTCTTGCCTGCAGTCTTATCATCATTTGTTTTGGTGGCCTACAGGCTATCATGCCAGCTAAGCTATTTCTAAGCACATGAACCTCCTCTTCAGGAATGTGTGTTGTTCTTACTTTCCTGCAAAGTGTTTTGCCTACATGAACTGTTCGGGGCTTCAACAAGTCTTTTAAGTGATTCTGTGTTGTAACCTTCATGGCTGGCAGACCAGTGTCTTATTCCCATTCTCCCACGTGGAGACTCCGGCAGCTTTTAAAGGAGTTGCCCAAGGACATGCAGAGAAGCAGTGCCAAATTTGTGAATATAGAGCCCCACCATTCTTCTTAGATTCTATGAAAAATGAGAGCAGCCCCTTTGATGCTTTCAGTGAGGGATGAAGCCTTTACTAATGTTGTGAAAGGTCATTAGAGAAGAGCTGGGGGGCCAAATTCAACAGCTACTCATGGGAATGGTCCTTGGGATGTGGAACTAGTCCAGGAGAAAATGTGAAAACAGAAGTGATTTATATTTAAATGAGTGTTACGGAGACAGCAATGACCACTGAAAACTGCACAACAATAACTCTGAACAACTCTCTCTGGTGCACTCAGCTGTGCCATCTTTTTAACCCTGGAGGAGGTGACTGGGAAGAGAGATTTAAAGCAGATCTGTGGGACTGAGATGAGTGAACGAATCTGACTTCTATCTAGGTGCTTCTGGGTTCTCATCAGCCCCTTTCAAGGTGTTGAGGAACCATCTTGGTCCTCTGTGATCTGCTCCCTGGGACACAGATATCAGGACAAAGCAGTCATTCTCTTTTTCTCCCATGGTAAGTGGTCTCTGCCCTTTTGATATTAAATATATGGGGTCTTTCCAGAAGGGTAGTGTGAAATGTCAGAGATAATGTATTTAGGAATTCATCTGGTTTGCAACCACTTTATACCCACCACACAAAGACATAGAAGGCTTCTTACTCATTTCTCTGCACTCATCATGCTGCCATTGTGGGACTAGGACATAATGAGATGAATAGGAAGCATTTCCACAGCATGAGCAATGTAGGAACATCATTATTAATGTTCTTACAAAATACCCTATCTCTACATGATGCCTACATATCTGAGATACAGTCCTCTGCCAGATATAAAAAAATATGGCCATCCAACAGTGATCTGTTACTTAACGGAAAGTCTGCTCAAACTCAGTTTAAATTGCATTTATTATTTATGCCCCAACTTCTGAGCATGTATATTGAGTATGTCTTCCCCTTATAGTGCTAGAGGATTTTAGTAGTTTCTGTTTAAACAGGGAGATAGTGGCCCAGAAGGATGTTAGATTTGTCCATGTTCATTATTTAAAAATGGTAACAATCCTTTTAAATCAGTGCAAAATTTATAAGTGGCCTTTGCTGTATATGCTGAGTTGTACATTTTCATGCCATTTGGGACAGGTACCTGCTGCAGTCCTTTTCCCTCTGGCTCCTGCTGGGTTAAGTGAACATTCCCCCTGAGTGAGAGTGCCAGCCTAAGGGCAGAATCCATAAGGAAGGCATTCAAAGTGATGTCCAGGCTTGGAGATGGGCAGCTACAATGTGGTGTTGGAAGTGATGCACACAGGGATGGTTGCAGTGGCATTACCTGCAGGTAAAAGTTCCTCTAGATAATATTTTTGTTATCCTTATTCATTTGTAGCTTGCCCTCTGGTGGGAATGGTTTTCAAGCGTAATTGAGGTGTTATTTTTAATAGTAAATTTCTGGCATGTGTTGTCTGTGACTTGCTCACATGCAGCTCATTCACCAGCACAGTGAACCCAGGTATTTGAATAATTAATTGCCAAGATACCTGGGTGTATCTGGCAAACTTTGTGTTTCAGTTGGTTTGGTTTAGTTCTTTTTTTTCTAAAGCCTTGGAACGGTGTAGTTTATCTTCTCACACTAGCTCATTCATACTTGTATTTGCAATAGTAGGCATTTTGAATGCTTAACTTAAAGCTGCACCCAGAAGTACACAGTGGAACAGATGGTAGAAAGAGCTAGGAAATTTCTTGATATTTTATGGGTTGGACAACAACCACAACCTGATCCAACAACTTTTCTTGTTCTCAAACATTTTACTGTCAATACACTCCTCAGGAATGTACTCAGAGTTGTTCAGGGACATGGAAAAATATTTACCTCAGCCTTCCACAATTTATTACTTATTGTTTGAGAAAGTTGCGTCTTTTCTGCGCCAACATTTATCATCTTGGGAAACATGCTGGAATATAGCAGTGATATTAAACAATAATATGCTCTTTGCTGGGATAAAATAATATTGCTGGGCCACTGCAGAGGAAGCCAAAAACCACATATGAAATGGTTCCTTTGGAAGGGCAAGAAGTCTCAAAGTTTGTTAGCAAATAATTTAGCTAGCGGTGCAGACATCAAATGGCTTCAGCAGCACTTGCAAAGCTACTCTGAGTATGCGTTTCCCCTGGAGTGCTGGGGCATAAAGCCACTGTAATGAGGGTTAGAGCCATAATAATAAGAATACCTCACCAGAAAAAAATAATAATAAGAAGAAAGCCCACTTTGCAGAGTAGTTAAGGGAAGAAACGACAAAATGTGTGAGTCCTTCAGCAGTTCATATTGATTTCACTTCTGTTTGTGTGGCCTTGGATTAGGCACTGCCTTAGCTCCTGGGCAGAAGTGGCAGCTCAAGGTTTTCTGGCTGGACAGGGAGAGGCTGCCATCCCTTTCTGTCAGTCATTAAGCTGCTTTCTTAGTTGAGCATTCCTTGCACATCCATACATCCCCCACTGCCTACCTCAAACTAGTTGAGTTGTTTTCCTTGTGCAGCCCCTGATGCTTGGTGGAGATTTCTCATACAAAATTGCAAGGTTACAAATAGAGTATTCACTGCATATTTCCCTAAAGTCCCCTCTTGGTGAGCTGCCTACGAAATGCTTCGGAAGAGTACATACTACACAGTCTATATACTGTGTACCACAGTTCTGTGTTTGTAGTAAAATAAAAGTCCTCAAGGACTTCCTCACTGCCTGGTTGTGCCTGCCTATGACCTCTTGTCGTAGGATACTCAGTTTATGGGAGAAGAGACCACCTTTGTCATAGTGCCTCAATGCAATCTGCTACAAAGAGCCCTTGTAGATTCCTCGGTAACCCATAAATCAGACAAATGCTACACAACAGCTAATCTAAGATGCATCCCAAATCACCCCTCTCTTCTGAGTGAACTTCAGTGTGTTCAGCAAGGCACCAGGAGCACTGTGCTCCTCAGCTGCTGAACATCATATATTCCAAATGGGGCTTCTCCAGTGGGACTTACCACTGATCCCTCTTTGCTGTCCCAGGAGCAGGTGACAACTAGTAGTGGGACTGTGGCTGGGTCCTCGGCATGGAGAAGGCTACAATTTTCCCAAGAAATGGTGGGATGCAGCTGTGTCATTTGGGCTGATTGCTCTGTGAGTTGTGCACCCATTTTGGCATGAGCCATGCTGCGATATTTAACCTTCTACAGACTCACTTATCCTGTGAGTGCTCTCTCATGCACCAAAGAACAAATAGAAACTTTGCTTCCCTTCTGATGGACCCAAAGGGAGAAGAGGGGGAAAGGATCAGTGCAGTGCCTGCAGGGAGATGAAACGGCATTAGAATGGACAGATAAGCTGAAAAGGATGGAGCAATTCTCACAAAAATATTAATAACTCCTAATAAAGGCACATTTGAATAGCGAGTTTAGTTGTGGAGGATCCAAGGCGCCTGGTGTGTGCTGAAATTGTCCTAGCCCACCTCTGAAGTGCTCCCACCTGAAGGGCAGGGTGCCCCAGTTTCTTGAAAGTGCGCTCTGGTCTCGACACAAGGTGTGAAACGAATCTTTGAACCCTGGGTGCTTTGCCCAATGCCTGTTCCTTTATTAGAAGCCCAGAAGCCAGCATGGAATAAGCAGGGTAGCAGTACAGCACGGCACATTTTTATAGCAAGGCCAAATCTTTATTATGCTTCTTGGCCCAGTTTAGTGGAGAACACTGCTGGGCCTGATTTCAGTTTTGATATCATACACTGAGGCTGCAGACCCTTAAGAGTACAAGCTGGAGAAAAGAACATAGAAAATGTTAGGAATGAGAAAAGGCCATTCAACACATTGATGCTTGTCTCTTGTAATACAGCGTTTCCCCCAGGATAGCATCTAATTGCTTCTTGAACAAGCCCACTGTCTTTGCCTCAACAACCTTGCCCAGTAGGCCATTCCAAACATTTATTATTCTTTGAGTGACAAAGCACTTCCTTATGTCTCCTCTGAATTTGTTTTTTGAACTTCCATTTATGCCCCCGATCCTGTCATCTGTGCAGTATCAAAAGTAGTAACATGCATTGATATTATCCATTCAGCTAAGATTTTTGTATACTTCAGTTAGACCCCCCTTAAATGTCTCTCTTTTTTTTTTTTAAGTTGAATAGATTGAGGGTTTTTTCACCTTTCAGTAACTTCTACAATTTTATCCTGGAACCAAGTCGAGCAAAAATATTTGTTAAAGTGTGACTTACATTAGACCGCTCTGAATGGATGTATAAAACCTACTATAGAAACACATTTCAGTAAGTTGGGCTTTTTTTCCTCCCCCCCTTTTGGAGACTAAACTATCATTTAGTTTCCCTGATACTTGCGCCTGGTTATTTTGACAAAAGTTAACCAGGAAGAGGGCAAGAATAAAAAGCTTGATATGAAATTTGGAAAAAGCTGATAATCTCAACATTTTTTCCATTTACACTCTGGGCTTCCACCCCCCTCCACTGCCCCCTACTCTCCAAGTAGTGGGTTTTTTTAAAGAATATAATTGTTCACCACATCAGATTTTCCATGTGACAATGCTTTGCAGATTCTTTATGGAGAAATGTCAAAATTCATTCGTGATGCCCCCAAAAGCCACAGAATCAAACAGTCCCAGGCCCAGACCTCATCCACTGTCACAACTGAGGTGAACAGTTCATCACCTTTTTGGATTAAATTCTGCGGCATGTGTTACGCAGAAGGTCAGAACTCATGATCTAATAGTCCCTCCTGGCCCTAAAAAATATCCACAAATAATGATTATAGATGAAATATATATGTTCTGCACAAAGTTGGACTCAGCAGGCTTTGGGTGGGAACAAGACATTAAGGAAAGGAATTTTACCCTAGCCCTTTCTCAGAAGTTGGACAAGCAGCTCTCAGTGTTAGCCTGAGCACATCAGTGCTCATTGTTTCTCCAGGGTTTTTTTCATTATATTGACAATTAAAGAGTTTTTTAGGCCATCAGTAAATCTTTCTTATTTTCCTTGAATTTCTTTCTAATGCGTTTCTAGGAATGTGGGATCCAAGCAAGATGGGTTGGTTGTCCCTGCATGTGGCTGAGCTGGGATTTTTTCCTCAATGGCTATCCATGGATCTAAGCACATGTTTTCCTCAGTGTCACTGAGTTTTTGATCAAGTAAACTAGTAGGCAGAGCACTAGCATAATTTATAGTTTGGAAATTAGTTGGTTCAGCATCATCCTGTGCAGAGTGCTGCACTGCAGGATGCAGACACGCTGCTGGGTGCATCACAACTGAGTGACCTATACTCCTTTCCCCAGCCTGGACATCACAGGTGTCAGTCAGTTCTGTGCCGATGGTGTATTGGATCATCTGGGGGCAAGTCAGTTCATTGGTCTTGGGAAATGATCCGTGCTATTACACTACCAGGGGGAAAACACTGATGTATGGGATGGTAATTATCAGGATTATGCTTCAGCTCTTCTCTGAAAAACCTGTACAATATTTGCTTTGCTCCAGGCCCTGGGAATCTCCTATGATTTGTCAAAAAATAATTGTTAGTAGCACAAGAATTTCGTATTCAGTTCCCTAAGTGTTCCGGGTTTTATGCAATCTGGAAAGCTGATTTGTTTGTATTCTTATTTTCTCTATATTCCCTATATTCCCTTTCCCATTCTTCATCATTATTTTTACAGGTTTATTTTTCTCTAGTGCTTTCTAGTTGTTCAAACTTTGTGTTTGTATATTTATTTAAAGGCAGATTTCAAAAGAATTCAGTCTCTCGGTTTACTGAAGGATTCAATTTCTCGCTAGTACTTCATCTCCCCCGGTATTTTTGCAAAGGCTCTTGTTCTCCTTACCCAGCTATCTAGCACTAACCTCTTCGGGCTCTTTGCTGTGCATGTGTGTTGCTCACAAACCTTGTTTTGAACCACAGTCCCCTTACATTTGGTGTGTCTTTGGACATTACCTGCTACTTGTTCTTCACATTTTTTTACAGAGGAATTCTGAGGTTTCTTGAGTTGAAATATTGGAAGACCTTTCCAACATTTTCCTGCACAGACAGATTTCCATTTTCTCACCTAGGAGGGCTTCCTTCCCTGCCCCATGTAATGAAAGCCAAGAGACTGGAGCCCAGCAACAGTTACTGCCAGAAGAGGTGATGCAAGGTACCAGCCCATGGCATGGAGGAGCTCAGAGCAAGGTATTCTCTCACTGTACTTACACTCCCTGCAAAGGTCTTCCTCACTCTTCATGTGATGTGTGAGGTCTGCCCGCTGAGCCTGTAATGCAAAGGACATCTGCACATCCCTTGGATCAGAACTGCCTGAAGGGAAGACCATCTTTAGGATGACTGGACCCTGATAGCTCCATGTCCTGGTGGAGATGATGCAGACAGGGCTGTAAGGCTTTCATTATCTTTAGCAAGGTTTTCCTTCCATTCTGCCCAGTGTTTCAGATTGTTAGGACTGCTTGTCCTGTCAGACCTACCAAATATAACTAGAGCATTCACTAGATTTAAACATTTTCAAGTGTTTACAACCACATCTTCTCCCTGAGGGGATCTCGGAACTGTGCTGCTTGCTGTATTGTCTTTGGCTGGGTCTTTAGAGTTCCTGAATTTATGTGCTTAAAAATCAATGAGCCTTGGTTAGACAAGAACCCAAACACTGTGACTTCTCATCTGGATGATTCCACTCAAGGATTTTACAGGGATTATGAGAGCTATAAATACACCTCAGGTTTGTAGTCTTCAGTGTTTCTATCAAAATTTTAAGTCAATTTAAAGATATGGGCCAGATGAATCACACTTGAAACCATAGGTAGTCCTTATGTGGTAAGGTCTGAGAAATTATTTATATATTACGTGAATTGTAACTGGGATTTTTTTTCAGCCTCTGCTAGCCAGTAAGAGTTAGTGACAAAGAAACCCATGGTCATGAAAAGCCTGGTTGTATAAATATTACCATTTTGCACCACATGGATCTCATGCTCCTGTAGATCCCAAGGGCATCAGGGTGGCAAACACAGGCGTGCAGACATGTCCACAGTCAGGCCCTGACCTCTCTGCACAGTGGGTAACATGAATGCAAGCTTTCTCCTCCTCTGGACTTCAGAGCTCCCCAAAGACCCATCCAGGCTCTTTGAAAGTGAAATGAGCAGTGTTTGGACCTTTGCTTAAAATACAGCTGGGCTATACCTAAAGGAGCCTAGTGGGACACCCTCACTTCTTTCTGGGCCATTTGGCCAATGTTATCATCATGGGCTCACTCTCTGCTGCACTATTTTGTGCCAAGCTGAAGCAAACAGGATTCTTCCTTCTCCTTTGAAAGAGCAATAAAAGAGTCATGGAGAAAAGGAAGAAACTAGGAAGGAAAAAAGATGAGGGAAAGAAAGCTGGAGAGGGAGAAGGAGAAAGGAGAGTGAAATAGCTCAACAGTCAAAGGAATAAGTGATGTGCCTTCTCCGTCTCAGTACAAAATCATTATGTGGGAAGGGGGAAATGACAGTTAATATATCAAAGGAAATGAATTGCTGCATTAAGATCCTGACTTTGCTTTGTAAAATTTGCAGGTGATTATTGCAGAACTCTTTGCTGCTCCTATCAGTGATGGAAATACTCTTCAGATCCTCAAGACACAGTACTACTGGTGAAAGCAACAGCTCTTCAGACAGATGCTTACTTAAAGTAGCAGAAGGTTTCTTGAATCTTCTTCATACTTTTTCCAACACTGTTACCCATTCTGTGTAGTCTCTGTGTACTTGAGACGTATTTTCCTCTCTGATTGACAGTAAAATTAGAGCTCCAAAATAGTGGGAATCTCTGAAGTAAAATTTAATTAAATTCAAAATGTTCAATTTGATGTCATAACCAAACCACTGCAGAATGATTGTTTTGATATAAGAATCAAGAATAACTCCTCTAGCATAAATCAGACAGCATATGGCAAGCATGGCCTTATGGTAAGCACACTGGAGGAAGAATTGATCAGGGGTTCACCAGATCAGATCAGATCTGATCCCAAAACGCCAATGAAAGCCATGAATAAGCTTTTACTGACCGCAGAAGATTCCTGAGCAAGCCCTTTGACAGTAGCCATTTTCACAAGTGATGAAGATTTGCTAGCTATGACAACTGAAAGTTGCTGACCATCAATATGTGACCAAAGGATTTGCTGCAATGGAACAGCAAAGAGGAGGTTGGCCGGGCTCAGTGGCAGCCAGGAAAGTTGCCTGTCCATGTAGAAAGGATACTGCAGAGTGAAAGCCTGTGTGCAAATGAAGAAAAGAAATGCGTATTTCAAAGTATTGCAACAAAATTATCTCCGCGATTGAAAAGAACCCCCACAACTGAGCATTTCAGGTTTTTTGTTCATTACTCAAAAATCAAATCAAACTTCTGTTTACTTTTATTTTTTATAATCTTTTCTTTCTCCTCTACTTCTACTTTCTGCCTCTTCAGTGACCAAAGACATATGGGGAATGCTAGAAAAAGACAGGAAAATGAAGGAGTCAAGGGAGAAAAGCCAAATGACAAACAGGCAAATATATCCAGGCACTGTGACCGTATTTTATGTTCTTTGAAGGCAAACTACTTCAGAGTTCTTAGTCGATGTTCCTCCCCTGGTTTTGAACCTCAGCAGTAATGGGGCATGGAGAACGCTTGCACAAGACAGTACATCCCAGAGGTGGGATGTCCACAGCACAGCTGAAGTGGGGCTTCCTGGGATGTGGAAAGGGCTTAATTTACTAGAGTCCTGGGCATAGGATGTGTGTAAAGAGTTGCATAAGTAAGGATTTGTACTAAGGCAATACTTAAAGTTGTTTTTTATAAGGGCAGCTTGCCAAATGAAGATAGAACTTATCCTTAGACTTTCAGATCATAAAAATCAGTTCTTTGACTTGAGTACAAAATAAACTAAAAAAACATATAAAAGGATTGGGTCCAGTGTGACCTGCCCCATCTGGGGGTGGAAGTAGGGAACTGGAGGGAAGACTATTTCTTGCTAACCACCCTGAAGTGGTTCCCAAACATTGAAACATAGAACAGTAAAGGAAATTTATAGCCACATTTCTCTCTTGGCCTTTCCCCAACCCTTAGCGCTCATTATTCATGACTTTAAAATGGTGACAAAGGGGAGAGCTGTAAATGCAAATCAACAAAATCAAACCAGCACAAACCTCTTAAAAACAAACTCATGTCCAAAAGATCACTTTTGTCCTCAAAATCAGGGAAATTCACATCCCGTGGCCATCAAATGGAATTCCAGACAGGGCACATCCAAATGGGAGCAAAGTTATTTGAATGAAAAATTCAACCATCCTGCTTCCTCTGCCTTCCTCCCTGGGCTGCTAGAACTGTCATGCAGAAAGAGACCTCTTCGGCCTGGTAATGTTTGAAGTGAAACTTTTTGGGGAATACTGAAAGTCACTCACAGTCCCAGGGGAATGGTGAGCCAGTTTTTCCTACCCTACCTTCTTTGTAGTTTACTTTCCCCTATATCCTTCGTTTTTTTTCCTTACTGTAGCTTTTCTGATCACAGTATCACAGTGACTTTATCACTGTCACCCCCTCATCGTGAACCAGCCTATCCCTTGGAGGCAGAGAGCCATTGTGGAGGTGGTAAGTAATTTGTTTTGTTCAATGGATTTCTTGTTATGCATGCATGCAAAGCCCCTTTTATCTCACATTTAAATTTGTGTTTTCCCTCTTATGATTGGTTTTGTGACATCAAAAAGCTTTCAGCATCTTCAAAAATCAAGAAGAACAAACTCTTAGAAAAATAAAATAAAAATAAGAAGAATTTTTTCCTAATACACCCAGCATTTCGGTGCAGCTTTAGAAAAGAAGAGATTCACATGGGATACTGGCTACTAACGACTATGGAAATAAGCCTGATTTTTTGATCTCTAGGCCCAAACATTATTCATACTTTTTTTCCTTAGCCTCAAACAATGTCTTCAGATAGCCCAGGTAAAAGCAAGCCAGAAACAAAACAACATCATAGAGGAATAGCTTTATGCAGATACTTTCAGCTACACTACACAACTCACATTGTCTTTGAACCCAGTGTGATAAGAGAATGATTTGAGACTCCAGGGACGACTCCTGGATATGTTTTTACTTCAGCATATTGTAGCAAGACAGAAGTCTTTGGCTTAAGAAATGTGTTCAGCAAAATCCTGCATTTGGTAGGGGGGTGAGGTTATTATTATTTCTATTGCTCCAGTAACACTTTGGACAGCACTGTGAGATGAGGTCAAGAAGCAGACATGATGTACACATGAGGTTATGCAGACTCTCTTTAACCTTTACAAAGTATGCTTAGTGGGAGGCTGAGAGGAGGAGTGGGAAAGTGTGAGCCAAATCCTCCTCCTCAAAATCAGAAATAATTATCGTAGAACCATAGAATGATTTGGGCTGGAAGGGACTTCAGATTTCTAACCTGTCCTCTAGTTCCAACCCCCCGCCAAGGGCACAGACACCTCTCACCAGACTAGGTTCCCCAGAGCCCACTTCAACCTGGCTTTGAACACTTCCAGAGAGGGACATCCACAACCACCCTGGAGGTTCTAGTGTCCCACCTCCCACAGATCTTTCCAGTTTAGAGACCAGGATGTCATGCGTTGAACCATTTGCACAAGTCCAGGTACCTCAACTGAGTACCTCAGTTGCTCATCTCCTATAAACCAATGCTGCAACTCATCATAGAAGGCCCCCAAATTAGTTTGGCACAATTTGCCCTTGGTGCAGCTTTGTTGTTTGGCATCAGTAACCTCCTCATTTTCCATCTGTCTTAGCAGAGCCTTCAGGAGGATCTGCTCCATGATCTTGTTGGGCACAGAGATGAGACTGACTGGCCTGTAGTAGCGGAATTATTAATCAAATCCCTTGATTTTCAGCCACCTGCCCACTTTTCTAAGAATGGTTTTACCAGTTGACATTTGCCTAAGATCTGCAATGAATTAAAATATTTTATCTTATTATTTTAGTAAGATACTTTACATAGTCCCTGTACCCAAATTTTTTGATTCAAATAATCTGAGAAAGACACCTGAAAGACAGACCACAAGATGACTGTCAGAGGGTGTCTGAAACAACTGAATTGCAAAGATTTTTAGTAAGTTATCCCCTGTGGCATCTCTCATTTAATACTCATCTTTTGATAAAGAGGAGTGGACTACAGGGCAAGGGATCTACTTTGAAACAACAGACATTGCAACCAGTGGAAGACCTGTTGCATCCTGTCTCTCTAATTCTAATTCCTCTCACATTCCTTATAGTTAACAAGGGATGCTGGTTGGGACATGTCTGCTTTAAATAAAACACTTCTTAGTGTGGACAGTATAGAGCCCTGTCTTGATGAAGATTTATAGTTATGAAGCTGGTGTCACTTTGCTATTGACCAAAGCAGAGCCATTATCAAAGAATTCAGCAGTCCAATTTAAGTACGAGTGTAGGACAGTTCTGGGATAGAGTGCTACCCTACATTCCCAAAGACATGTTTTGTCCTAGATTTTTGTCTGGGACAGAAGATTTCCCTTGTCCAAAGTTGGGAACTATTGCATTCCCAGAACTCTGGCAGGAAGATGGGGCCCAGGTTCAGAGCAGCTCATGTGATAACCCCACACAACAGGGAATGTATCTGTCACCATATGGCCCCACACACACATTGAGGCTCAAAAAATGCACAAGGACCATCACACAGTCCAAAGTGGAGGTGTGACCTAATTTCTGTGCCACCCCCCTTTTTAAGCTGCTTACTGTATCTGAGGCAGCCAGAGAAAAGAGAAAGCTCTGCGATACTAAAATACATTATTGCAAGTTAATTCCACTGCAAAGATACCTTCATGATGTTTTAAGGTGATGAGTAGGTTTTGTTATCCCAGCTATCCATCCCATTGGTGCTACTGGCACCCTGGGCCCAGAGCCATAGGGCTAATTAGGAGTCTAATTTCTAGTTTCCCAATGAAATCAGCTCTTCCCTACTCCTTTGTGAACATGGGCTAAAGGTATTAATCACCCTGAGAAAAGGATTTTGGGTACTGTAGAGGGCTTTCCACTGCCTTGAATGGGAGTGGGATTGAGCCCTCACTGCCGGGTTTAAAAGGTAATTTAAGGCCATTACTAGCAAAGGGAGGAGGAAGGAGGTCATCTAGCAGGGCATGAAGCCTTCCCCCTCCAGCCCCAAGCTCAATGCTGCCCTTGGATTTTAGGGGCTTTTCATTGTAGCAAATGTATTTTACGAACCTGATGTACACTGGGCTAGAACAATCCCACACTGGGATCTAATTTCAGACCTACAAAGGTTGATTTATCCTTTTTCTGGCTATGTACTCATCTGAACTAAAATTACCCTGCTGCCAGCTTCCTTGATAGCAATTACATCTAAAGAGAGAGAACCACTGAACTTCATGTATTGGTAATGGTCTTTCCATCTATATTTTTCCTTGGGGATAAAGTTGTATGGGAAAATTAGACACATTAGCCTAGGAAAAATAGTGAACAAAAATAAATATTTCATACTTTTAAAAAGTATCCTCATGCTACCAATTAGAGACATTATTCGATGCAGGTATTTTAGCATTATGGAGCCAGTCTGTACATAAAGCAGAACAAAATCATATTTGATAGTTATTTAAGGGCATCCTAAATACACTCAAGAATAGTACATTTTAATTTTCAATAATGCCAGCAGACTCAAGCATTCAGATTTTAGCATAACCAGCAGGAAAGCTGTTTGATGTTTTAATTATGTCCCAGAAAATGCTGAATGTGTTATAAAAGAAATCTGAAGGGGGGGGGGGGGAGATTTTTTTTACTGCTCAAGAGGAAGGACGTTTTACAACATAACATTAAAAATGTAAAATGGAATGAAAAAGAACTTGGATAGTCAAAACTTTGTCTGCAACAAAGTAGGCCAGAGAAGCAAAATAATATGTCTGTTAGAAACAGTCGTCAGTGAGACGTGGAAGAGAGAATTTACATAGAGGTAAGGCTGAAGGAAAGGTAAAACCTTAAAATAACCCCCAAATCTTTTAAATTATGTTTAAGACTAGCCAGAACCCGGTAACTGTTCCCAACAAGGTGTCTCTGAGGATTTCCGAGTTCCTGATTAATGTGGTGACCTACTGCTCTCTGATGCAGCATGTTTAAAGCCCAGCTGGGTATTCACAGTCGAGATGAGGCTGTTGGGACTTCCCGGGGCTCTGTCCTGCTGGCACCGGGGTCAGGCTCTGCAGCAAGACTCAGGAAAGGGGTCCCCGAGGGAGGGGAAAAACGAGAACCTGAATTGCTGGGAATGAATTGAACCAGATGTATAAAACTCCAGCTATTCAAGCAGAGATAGGAAGTAGTGAGGAGGTGTGGGGGTGAAATTACCGGGGTTTAACTCTTTTTTCCCTTAACAGGTGGTGGAGGAAGAACAGGGGGGACAGTATGGGGTGCTGCCACATGCTGTGGTGCTGCCCAGTGTCCCCAGCACAGGAAGTGATGGAGACCCATAGTGGGATAAGGATGGCAGGAGCGGGGAGGGTGGTGTGGGGAACCAAAATCTCTTCCCCAGTCACCATGCCCAGCACAGGGCATGTACCCATTCCTCACACACACAAGTAGTCACAAGTTCACTCATTCCTGATTCTTGATTCGTTCGTCATCCTCTAGTGTGAGCTCCTGACTTCTCCACTTTGGCTCAGGCACATCATTTACGTTGTGTCCAGTGTACTTCACGTCTCAAATAACTACTCCAAGAAATGTTTATTTTAGACTTCTCAAAACATCAGTAGTAGCAGGTTTGTGTATTTCTACTCACATATGTGCAAAATAAATATGAAAGGCAGGTCCATGGTTGCACTAGATACATACATCTTGGTTGCATAAAAGCAACCAATGCATCTCCCGAAGCTTTAAGACAGCTAGCACAGAGCTTTCTGTAGCTATGGCTTGTTTTAAAAAAACAACCTTTTATTGATAAAATCATAAATTATGTATCTAAACAAAGAAAGGCAAAGTCTGTTTTATCACATAGTCAATAATGTTGAAATGATGAAAGAACATGGAGCCAGATATGAATGAAATAGTGTGGGCTCTCCTTCACTGGTATGGTATTTCAAGACATCCAGTGTCAAGCCTGGGCACTATGATATACGTTTATTTACCATTTCAGCTTTTAGAGCTTCTGTACTTTGTTATTTGATACCTTGACTATTTGCTTAAACATTCTGTGCAAATACAAAGCTCAAATACAAAGCTGGAGTATTAAGATTAAAGAAGAATTGGGATTCCAAGATTAAAAAGTGAGATGAATGTCTCTTGTAAATGTGTGTTGTTAGTCTGATTCTTAGAGGCTGTTTGGCAATGATCTAAAACAAAAAACAAATCAGCATTGTAAAAGGAATAGTCCAAAATGCTTCAAAAACATGCATAGTAGAAAAAACCTTACGAAAGCTGTAAGTGAACTTCACAGTCTGATGCTCACCACAGAATTTCTTGTAAGAGGAGAAGCTAAGCCCAAAATGATGCCATTTGAATATTTTTCCTTTATTGCACCCTTCACTGTTATGTCTTTTTTTTTAATCTGACTATAGCCTGAGCAAACTACAGAGGGTTTATGCTCCTTGTAACAATTCAGACAGCAGAGGCGTGAGGGAGGAGGATGCTGTTTCCCAAGGCCAGGTAAGATGTTCTATGCCCAGGTGCAGTCTCCTGCTCCCCCTCTGGAGGCAGAGCTGTTTCTCAGGCCACCCAGAAACATAGGCACTTCTAGACCACAGCTCTCCGGTACCAAAACAGTACCACAGCATTCAACACCCAGGCTGCTGCCTTCTCCTCCCTACCCTCTCAGCCCTCCTGAGAGCTGAAACTTGTTACCCAGATAGCAGCCGGCATTGTTATTCGAGACTGTAAACTTTCACCTTTTGAATAGTATTTCTGCGTCTGCATCAAGGCTGGAAGTCTAAGAGTTCAGGGAGAAAAAAAAACTTGCTTGACAAGCAAAGCTTTTTTTCTTTTACAAAGAAGGGAGGGGGGGATGCTCCAAGCTCACGGGAATAGGTGAAAGTGACAGAGGCTGGAGACAAAGATGAGACGTGATCCTGAATGCGCCAGTGGCTGCTGGGAGAGTGACTGGCAGCGCTATGGGCCCACTGCTCACCCTGCAGAGGAGGCAATCAAAAACCTGTCAGCTGGCACTGAGTTTGGTGGGAGGTGAAAGGCGTCAGCCAGGGAATGATGAGACATGGGGGAAGCTTTAGATGTAGTTGCTTCCTATGGCCCTGTTTTGCTAATCTCTGGTTTTTGCACCTGCTGCTGGTGGGTCTTCCTTCCCCAGCTGCCTACTGAGCGGGGTCCTTGGGTAGAGCCCTTACTGCTCTGGGGAGGCAGAAGTGGGCAGGGGTTCAGCCCAGGGGGCTCCTCACCTTGCTCCTGAGCATTCTCGGCTACAAATCGCCAACCACTTACAGGCTGTCTCTCAGTTCCTGTTTCTGTGTTTTTCACCTTTTTTGATTTGTGGACCATAAAGTGTTTTCCAGAGGAGCACATCTCTTTTGAAATGCACATTCTTAAAGTGTTGTACAGCATAAATGGACTTGTTTTCCTTAGCCCCCTCTCACAGACACCTTAGAAGTAGACCATAGAGCTCTCCAGAGATTTGCAGACACCCAGGTTGAAAACCAGCACTCTAATGTTAATCCTTTCAGCTGTCCAGTCCAGGAAATGTGATTATTTTGCAACTGAGAGCAGGGAGAAAAAGAAAGATGATGCCAAAAAGCAGGAATTTTTAAAGTGCTGCTCTGATATGAGAGCTCTGCAACTGCTGGAAGTGAGAGCTGGTTTCCTATGTGTCTTTCAGATGCTGTTGAAATAAATCCCAAAGTGTTCCCCTTTCATTAGGTGTCTAAATTCACATCCATAGGTGCTAAATGCTGACAAATCCCTCTGACCTCAGAGCCACGCAAGCCTGCTCGCCGATGAAAACCTTTGATACACCTTTTTTTTGGTTTTTTTTTTTGTTTTGAGAGCTCTGTTTGAAGCAGTGGTCATGGAAGGAGTCAGTGAGTGTCAGGTTTTGGACAAGATACCGAGTTTTTAGAGCTAGTTCACGTTCATAAACATGAGGAGCATGTCTCCACCTACTCTCCTGGGATTCCTATCCCTTAAAGTGGGATTTGAACACTTTGATTTCTGCAAGTACATTCAGATTACATTTGGCATTCACAAATTTGTGGATTTTTGAGGCCAGGAGTGCATCCTCTTTTTTTACTCATTTTCCACTGCATTCAGCCCAGTAACTTGCATCTAACTGGAGCACAGCTTTTGTTTGATTAAAGCACATCTGCCAGAAAAGCATGATTTGAAGACATTGGGAGAGAGAGAATCCACCTCTTCCCTTGGTAGTTCATTCTAGTGGCTAATCATCCTCAATGTTAAATATTTGTGCCATTCTTGCTAGATTAAAGAGCATTTCAGTACGTGGCATTCCTATGAGATAATGCTTGCAATGAAGTAACCTTTTAATCTTCCTTTTGATAAATTAAACAGCGTGAGATCTTTAGTTTTCTCACTGTCAAACATTATCTGCAGTCAGTAAATCATGTCTTCGGCTCTTTTCTGAGCCTTCTCCAATTTTGTAATGCCCTTTTTAAACATGACAACTGGATCCCATAGTCTAGCATATGCTCGCCTGGGGTGCATTCTCTAGACTGCTTATTCTCTTCTTTGCTATGAGGGTGATAAAAATCCCACCTAAATTTAGCCAAACTAGAAGTTTTAGCATCTAAAAGTTAGTCATCTATTTTCAATGCATCTCCCAGTCTCCCTCCATAGTCATCAGAGGTAGATGGACATTTCTGAAGGGCAGGCTTTTCCATTCGTGTAATTTTGCTTCAGATTGTATACAAACACCTGGTAGAATTCTTCCCACCTTACCAAGACTCTTAGTGTATTGCAAGTGCCACCCCCACACCAACAGCACCTTCTTTTGTCCCATTGTCAGGGTCTCTATTCTCCCATAACTGTAATCATCAAAGACTTGGAGACAGCAGGTCAGAAACATTTTCAATGAGCTGAAATTTTACAAAAACAATTTGCAGAGGTGTCCTGATGTGGACATAATTTATACTGAGACTAATTCGTATGCATGAGGCTATTGATGTTTGCTGAGTGAATCTACAGCTGTTAGCAGACCATTACTGCTCATTGCTAAATTTCCTTAAGGAAAATCCCATTCAGTGATGACTCTCTGTGGACAATTGTCTTTTGGAGATCTGCCAGTAGCCAGCTCTTCACCCATTTGTCCTGTGCCTTATTAGTATTGCAAGTACCATTTTTTTTTTCCATTGCAATAATACATGAATCAAACTTAACAGCAATTCCATAATTATCTTGCTTAAGAAATTCATTACAAAGTACTTCTAATCTTCATTTGCATTTTCCCATCTTCTTTTCTTATTCCTTTCAATTTATTTTTGATTAATTGGCTCTTTTGAGCCAACTACATATGTTGCTTGCTTGGAATCTCCTGTTTGTACCGTTGGGAACATAGGTGCTTGGTGACCACTGTCTGTCATGGGTATAACTAATTAACTCCTGGCAGTCAGGAATGATGTACTGGATCTATACCTTTCTCATTAAAGAAATTCTCCTCTCTACTACTTTTTCTCTATGTCTTACTTTGTTGAGAAATCTGAGCAATGCTTTATTTACCAGCTGCCTGAGACCCCCAGCATATGCCTCTCAAACTGAGGATACCCTAACAGTGCCATTCTTCCCCTTGATCTGTTCTAGACAGGTCTTAAGGAGTAACATATTCTGTTTTCTGGTTTGATTTAGTGGTCTACAAAGTCTCCTACAGCTACCACCTCCCAAGCTTCCTGAGTCATTTCAGTGATTGAAAGGACACCCAAAGTCCTGGGGTCCACTCTGGACTCTCAACAGCTAGAAAAAAAGGAAAAGTTGCTTTTAATGTTCATACTTCACCTCTTTTACCCAGACTGTTGCTCCTGCATGAGATGAGATGAGATGGCTCCAGGAAACAACACCACAAAGGTAACAGCATGAAGTGGATGATGATGTGGTGTCATTTCCAGAAAGTCTTCTGCTGCAGGTATCTCATGAAGCATCTTGACAGTGTGATGGCATCCCACAGCTCCTTGTGCATCTTCAGGTAAATGCACAGCGTACCCACAGGGCAGCCAAATCATAGGATCAGAAGAGCTAAAGACAGGCATGATCTGCCAGATCAGAGAACACATACCCCTGCCAGTGAGTGCTGTCGTCCCTGATACAGTACATGTCAGATCTCAAACAGATACAGCTGATCTCAGCCAAAAGGCCAAAGGGAGTTGGAAGTGGGTTTTTTGTATCTGAAACCAAATATTCTTGACAGTTCAGAAAGGCCCTCTGTTATGTGCTGATGGACAGAAAGCAGAGTCCAACGCTTGAATCTGTCTGTTGCCTTGCTCTTACTGGTGATGAGACTGGGTTTGCTCCCAAAGGTGACAAAATGCCCCTTTATCCACCTTTCCCCCAGAACCAGTGATGTTGGACAGTAGTGCATCCCTCCCCACTAAGATATCTGTTTTTTCTGAGCCAGCCTTTAGAAGGTGTGGGGAGAAATGGAGGTCCAACACCAGCTAAAGGAAAGAACACAGTAACTTGAACCACTGTGAAATCTGTGACACAAAATTCACACTGATCAAATGCTGTATTCTTTAATTGCTTTAAGCAAAAACCCAAAATCAAACCATTTTGTTGGTTATTTTTTTATAAGATACCAGGAGCTATCAGTGTGTGCTTACCATCCAGAAAGACTAACCATGTCCTGGGCTGCATCAAAAGAAGCGTTGATAGTCAGTCAAGGGAAGAGGTTCTCTCCCTCTGCTCTGCACCTGTGGGACCCCTTCTGGAGTGCTGTGTCCAGTTCTGGAGTCCCCAATGTAAGAAGGGCATAGACCTTCTGGAAGGTGTCCAGAGGAGAGCAATTGGAGACCAACTGGAAAGAAACTGGAGAACAGGAGAAGAACTTCTCCCCTATGAAGACAGGCTGAGCAAGTTTGGGTTGTTCAGCCTGGAGTGGAGAGGCTCCAAGGTGACCTTCTATCAGCTTTCCAGTATTTGAAGGGGGCTGTAAGAAAGCTGGGGCAGGGCTTTTTACATGGGCGCATAGTGAGAGGATGGGGAAATGGTCACAAACTTGAAGAGAGGAGATTTAGGTTAGATGTTAGGAAAAAATTCTTTCCTGTGAGGGTGGTAAGATGCTGGAACAGGTTGCCCAAGGAAGCTGTGGCTTCCCTATTCCTGGAAATGTTCAATGTCAGGTTGGATGGGGACTTAAGTAACTTGGTCTAGTGAAGGTGTGCCTACCTATACAGATGGGTTGGAACTAGATGATCTTTAAGGTTCCTTCCAACCCTAGCCCTTCCATGATTCTATGATCTTCCACTGAATTGGCATAACTTCAGTAAAGAGATGTTTCCTGAAAAGCAAAGTTCACCTCATGTGGCTATAGAAGAGCCTTAGGAAGTCAGAGCCATTCACTTATAGGTCAGAAGAAATGCTTTGTGACCATGGGTATCAGTGAGAGAGCTGGCTTTCTCTGTTCCAGCTCGAGGGGCAGTTGCTCCTACCATTATCAGTGCACCATATCTCAGGAATGAGGAAAGATAATTTAAAACAAGCAGTTTTGAGGAACAAGCAAGTAAAAACCAGGCTATAAACATTTCAGAGCTTAAGGTTATGTACAGTTATTCCCTTTGATTTTTCCAGGGGAACTTTGGAAGCCTTTCTCTTCCAGTTCAAAGTGCATTGAAGTGAGTAAACCATAGCAATCAGTGCAAATTATGGATGTTCAAGCAGCCTTCTGTGTGTGTGTGCTAGGCCTGATATTCTCTCCCTCTTGCCCCGTATTATTTACTGTACAAATCCATTAGCATTGTTTTTTCATGCTGCATCCAAGATACTGCAGTCTATCACTTGAGCTACTCACATGACATTTTATACTTTCTTTGCAAGACAATCTTGTCTTTACTCAAAGATCTTTTGACAAAGGGAAATAGGAGCAAGAACTTGAGATGACATAATGCAGCAAAGTGCTTTCTGCACACCTGCATAATGATTCAGTCTCCCTTCAGTTTCAAAATTATGCTGAACGACTTTTCTTGTTTACAGGGTTATTTTTTGTGCCCCGGCCCACTGTGCATTTAACCTTGAGGTTCCTTTCTTTCCTCCTCCACTCCCCCCACCCCCTTCCCTTGTCTGCACCGCCAGTATGTATTGTTTTCTTTGTTGGTTGCAGTCTCTGTAATTGTGTTGCTGCAGTCCACGTGCAAGCATCTGCTTAGGCTTTTTTCGTACCAAGGAAACTTGAGTGCAACAGTCAAGCCCTTGTATTTCAGATGATTTGTCAAACGGAATTATTTTTAAGACATGCTCTTGAGGCCAGTGCTGAAGGGCATGTGGTTGGTTCAGGATTTTTTGCATAATGAATGAAAAGGCATATTTGATGGGAAAAGTGTTTAAAATCCAAAGGTATGATGGTGCAGCACTGGAGTTTCACCAACGTCTGCAGCTGACTTCAGTTGAGTCAAGTTGCCCTCTAAAAGGAATCTCTGCTGGACAGCTTTACTGTGGGAGGAAGGGAGATGGGAATTATTGCCTTCCAATGAAAAGGCAGCTCTTACAGCTCCTGTAGGAAAGGGTGGAAACCATGCTGTGTTATTGACACTCACCTCCTTAGGACATTGATTTAGAGATCTTGCCTTGTATTTTGCTGAGGAACACAGTGAGGATGCAGTGGCCATATCCTAGACATCTTGTCTCTCTTTCAGTCTGTGGGGGCTACAGGTTCTCCTTTCCTAGTGTGGTTGGCGTATCTGTGGTCACTTTTTGCATTCTCAACTGCTTTATGACAAATTATTTGCCATCTCATATACAAAACTAAAATCTCAGGCCTGATCCAAGCATGTTGACTTCATTGGGGCTGGGAATGGTGGTGGTGGTGTCTGTCTGCTGTCATAAGGTAGGGTTTTGTAGGCTGGTTTCCTAGATCGCCTGAGAGGCAAAAAGTCGGGAGACAGGTTCAAGAGCAACTTAGCAGTGAGCATCTTTCCTTGAAGAAAGGTACCTTAAGTCTTGCGATCTCTGCTTCCCAACCATATAAATCTGTGACTGTTTCTAAAAGGATTGTAAAACTTTTATTAATGCTGCTGTATTTGTTTCTCTCCAATGAAGGCCCGCTAATGAAAATCTAGCAACATTTCAAACTGTTTCAGTGATTCTTGGGCTGGACCTCCTCATCATATTATTGCTATCCCAAAAGCTGTACCTTTACACTTTTCTCTATCAGAATAAAATTTAGTCAATCTCATCTTTGTGCCTGGGTGTAGGCACCACCTTGCACAGAATCATCGTTAGTTGCGTGATGCAATTGCTCCTGCCAATGGAATAAGGAGATGCTGGTGGATTTTGTCTAGACATGGACAGGTAGATGATGTAGCTGATCCTTCCACTGGGTTCACCTCAAGCTCCCTGAGAGATGTGAGAAGGTGTTAACTGGTAAGAGCCTGGCAAGACCTTCCTATGCGTGGTATTGTATAGACCAGCCTGCCTTGTGAGTTCTTTGGAAGGTGGTGTGTCGTGCTCTGACACCTAGGGTTTCTGGTGTTTTGTTGGGGTTTTTTGTGCTTTTGTCCAGAAAACACATTTCTGCCTGCTCCGGAGGACAACAGTGTGGCCAGAGGGCGAGGAAAGGTCCTCTATAAAGCCAGAGCGATCGCCCGGTTTCGCCCTCATGGAACGCTGTCTCCCGGGCCAAGGACCAGCTCCCCTGCCAGGGGCCGCCTGCCGGCCGCAGCTGGGCGCCGGCCCCGGCCCCCCTCCCTCAGGACCTGGGGCTGGGACGCGGCGTGAGCCCGGCGGGTGGGTATGGAGTGCCCTCTGGTGTTTTGTTGCCCTGCTGCGGGAGCGAGCGGGCCGGGCGTGCTCCGGAATGTGCCGGGGCGGCCGACACGCTCCCCCTCCCCGGAGCCATCGAGGCCGCTTTTCAACCCGGGACAGTTCCTCAGGGAGGAGGGCTGTGAGCTGGGGAAAACACCTTCTAAAGCAGAAATCCGGTTGTCAGGGGTAAAAAGTGCGTTGAAAATACCCACCCCTGCACTGTTTAGCAGTCTGGTGAAGCTTTAAATACTGCAAAATCAGTCCAGAGCTGGGGCTGTGCTGCCAGCACAGAATAGGCTTTCCTACCTTATGGTAAATGCTAGCCCTCTATCTTTTATCATCCATTGCCTTGTTTTTTATTTCACAATGATTCTGTAAATTATAATGAGCTATGCTAGATGAAAAGTCAGAAAACGAACCTAACCTTGTCAGAATCTTTTACAGCATTATTTGCTAACAAAGAGATACCAAAAGATGACCTTTTGGATACAATACATAACATTTAAATGTGGTTTCCCACAGAATTTTTGGCCCAGAATGTTATTCCAAGCAAGCAACTTGAATGCCCTAGTGTTCCTTATTGCCCCTTTGTTGGCATCTTGGGACTGCTGAAACCCCGTAGCGATCAGGAGTTTCATCAGATAGATCCCATGGTTTAGGATAGAAACCTCAAATGGCCACAGATTTTCCGTGTTCCTGATGGTGGAAACTGTTCCTGCTTCCCGGTTGTCAGGGTCAAGCCTGTTAAGTCACCACTATTGGGACTCCTGGAGACCATTTGTAAGCCGTGCTCACTCCCCTGATGACTATCAGAATCTGTGCTCCATATTTAATCTTAGATGGCAATTTGTGGCTGAAATTGTGATTTTCGCGGCCAGAAAACGAAGAATAGGAAGTTGGTAATTGTGTCCACCAAAAATCCCAAGTGACTTATGATTTATGGGACAGTTTGTTTATTTTCCATCACTTGTGTGCATATTTAGTATAACCTGAGATTTTATAGACACTCTTTCAATCTCAGAGTTGTTAGCATTTTGGTATCAAAACCAAGTCATTGGTACAAACATGGTATTTCTAACACTATACAGTCTCCTACAGTTTATAGTTCTGTGTAAGTGAATTCCTAATGATGACATCCTTATTTGAATGCAAAATCTGGCTACTGATGCTTTCTGTAAGTTTGTGATCTGCAAATTCACTGGAATCATTTGGACTAATGTCATTTCCTACCAGTGAAGGACCAGACTATCATTCTCTGGTGACTGAGGTGCAAGCAATTAAAGTCTTTTGGGTTAATGATCCCAGACCCTTATCCTTCCTTATTTTCTCTCCCTTTTTTCAATGAAGATGCCACTTAGTAGTTTTACATTTGTCTGCAAGCCACTGACCTCCACTGTCTTCTCTTATCACCTTCTCCAACTCTACATGGGATAAGATAGTAGTACAGATGCTGCAGAATCGCCTCAGTGGTACTGTTTTGCTCTGGCTGGATGGTCAGTAGATACTTTGGAGGGACAGTTCTCAGCATACTCAGGAAATAATAGGAATTTGCTTTCTTTTGCCATCCTTGCCTCTCTAGTTAATTTCTTTCTCTCTTTCGATTTATCTGTAGACTAGATTATCTCACCTCAGACTTGTGAGGCAGCATAAAAAGAGCTCACCCACCAGGTGGCATTTTCTTCCATGTCCAGCCTTAATTCTAACATGACTGGTTTGTATGTATAATTATAAAACCAAGGGCTACTAAAGTGCACCTGTAGAGCAGCAACTTGACTGTTCTCGATTCTGTTCTAATTATTGAGCCTTAGAGCAAAAACTAGGTTTCAAAGAAAACTTTCTGTACAGGCCTCAGTAGAGTTAAAGGAGGAACATTTTAAGTTGATGAGCTGACACTTGTAGAAGCAAATATATTAAATAAATCATGATTCGTTTTGGGGCTAAATCTGACTTACATCAACTTTGGAAAAACTAGATCCTAATGAGTGACAGTTTGGTGTTTTCTGTCACTTCCTACAGTAATGGCCCCAAGCTGACACCGCTCTGTGGGAGTCTAATACTTCTGAACAAAAGTTTTTTTGGAGTGAGATAGACAAGGTAGAAATCCCAAGGTGACTGGAAGGAATGTCTAATGACTGGAAAGACATATTTACTGGCAGACTGTATGTAAGCTGTGACAGTTGACAGGGCTTGATTGTAATAAATATAGTTGATGAAGAGGAGGCTGACAGGTGAGGACAGAGAGAGAAAAAGAGTCAAAAGATCTGCATTGGCTGAACCCTATTAATGGTAAGTTGGTAACAAAGCCCAGAGTCATAAAAGAAAACAGGTATCGCAAACTGATGTCTAAACACTGAAATGTGTAGGACTTGCAGGTTGCTGTAACAAGCTCAGATTTGCTGACCTTTCTTCTAGCTTTTTTATAAGTGGTGTTTTCAGTTAAAATTCACATCAGCAGCAGGCAGGCACCTGATATTTTTAAATATTGTGTATGATTAATAAACCCTGATCAAGGTCATAATTATTGCTTCAATCTCTAACTTTCATTGGATTTGATGTTGGAAAGTGTGCCTCCACATGCTGTGAAGGAAGCAATCTTGCTAGAGATCTCTACTACTGAAAACAAAATTAGTGCCTGTAAAGGAAATTAAGCAGCATAAAACCTGAAAATATTTCTTTAAGTGCACAGGCTCGCCAGACACGTACGCAACACACACACACACACAGATGGAGTGATTGACCCTGAAAATGGAAACAACTCTGGCATATTAAATCATGACACTTTATAACTGACTGGTCTGAGTTTCAACAATAGGATTTCCAATGAGCTCTGCACTTTCTTCCCTCAGGCAAATGTCACACACTGAAACTAAACAGGATCTTTTATTTCTTGTTCATCCCACGTGCTGTTTTCTGTGCCCGATACGGATCTGCATTCAAAAATGCCTTAACCCCTTGGAAGGGCAACCCCAGGAGAAGGAAGTTGTGTGGCAGGCGTGGCACGTAGGGGACATCATGCCTGTGTTGACACCAGGGTCATCCTGCACATTTATCACACTCCTGTTTCAAGAGGGAAGAAAGGAGAAAAACAGTCATAAGGGAATGTCTGGAGGAAAGTAGTCAGGAATTGCACAAACTTAATGTAAATGTTAATAATGAGGAACATCCCTTGCTGGGAATAGTAAATGAGAGTCCTTCTAAACTCTGGAAATGGGCCCATTTAACTGCAAGGTCACTGTTTGCTTGGTTTCATCATTACATGGACAGAGGTGAAAATCCTTTCTCTTCCTTGCTTGTATGTGACACAAAAGCATTTGTAAAATATTTGGACAAGTAAAATATTGAGATAACTTCTCTTTTTAAAGGTTGCTGTTATTTGAATGGTTCCCCTCCTTCTCTCACCACCAGATGCCACAGAGTCTTCAAGTGGTCTGCCACTAAATGATTGTGGGGAGTGCCAAGAAAAGCAAATGAAACCATATAGGCACACAACAAAGACTCACAGAGCTGCACAATACTTACCTGTCAATCATTCCAATGCTCTCCCTTTGCTGGCTGCCTGTCTCCCACATGGAGTGGATCCAGCCCCTCTGCTTCTCACCACTGCCTGTTTGGAATTGTAGGATTCAGAGCCACATCTCATCAGCCTAATTGGAATATACACATATAGTTCATCATACACATACCCTGTTAGTTGTCAGTGACTGCTTATGCGCATATGCGTACTCTATGGGTAGGCATGAGTGTAGAAAGTTCTGCACACAACCACATAGTGATTGATATCCACAAAACCCCATCTATTTTATATATATCAGTGTATTCACGTGTGTTTCCATAACTTGAAATAGACATACACCTCTTCTATCCTCTGGATGTGTTTTAGCATGGCAAACTTAACATATGGTCTCTTACTTTAGTGGCCATCCTTTGATAATCAGGCAGCAGATGGGGCACCATTATGTTGAAATGGAATGAACACACTTAATTGTGTATATATATAGAGACATATAGATACAAATATATATATGAATCTATGTATAGATATACAAATACATATATTTGCAAATGCACACACGGTGTCTGCTCTTCAGCTCAGCCTCATGAAGCCTAAACTGTGTATAATAAAATTTCTTATGTACTAAAGGCCTTGAGCCAGGCAACTGGAAGGACAAGACAAAGGAGGTGATATTTAAGCTGCCCCTTTTTTATATATTTATGTATTCCTGTATTTACACATTTTTTTGTTTGGCTTTTTGCAGAGACTTTACCACAACTTTAAGCTCATGAGAACATGCAAACTTTCTTCAAAAGCCTGTGTGTTAGAGTCAGTGTAAGTGGCTGTAGATGTTTTGACTTTGCTTTGTCATCTCCTTTAGGTTCCAGAAAACTTCCATGTCAGTTCCATGTCAGAAGACAAGGATGAGCAAGGAAATCCTGGACACACTCGAGCGGGCCAACAAAGCTTACAGATAATGGAAGCAAGGACAGATGACCTGGGAGAAGTACAGAGAAGTAGAGAAGCAAAGGAACAGGTTAGGAAAGCGAAATCATGGAAAAGATTTGATCCAGCAAGAGGAGTTAAGGACAACAACAACAAAAAAATTCTATAGATATGTCAATGGTAAGAGGAAGACTAGGGAAAATGTAGGCCCACTCCAGAAGGAAATGGGAGAGCTTGTCACCTAAGATGCAGAGAAGGCTGAGGTACTCAATAACCACTTCTGTCTAGCAAGGACTCTGGTCACAGCCTCCATGTTTCAGAGGCCAAAGGCAGGGAGTGGGAAAGGGAAGATTTCCCCACTGTAGATGAAGAGCAAGTTTGAGACCACTTAAAGAACCTGAAGGTGAACTGCGACTGGATGGGCTTCACACATGGCTCTTGAAAGAGCTGGCAGATGAAGTAGCAAAGCCCCTGTCCATCATATTTGAAAAGCTATGGCAGTCTGGTGAAGTTCCCACTGCCTGGAAAAGGGGAAACATAACCCCCATTTTCAAAAATGGAAGAAAAGAAGATCCAGGGAACTACAGG
>VZRI01012554.1:69800-87454 GCA_013397515.1 Upupa epops | reverse complement strand
TAACAGGGGCCATCAGTGTGCACTTGCAGCCCAGAAAACCAGCCATGTCCTAGGCTGCATCAAAAGAAGCATTGACAGTTGATCAAGGGACGTGGTTCTCCCCCTCTACTCTGCATTTGTGGGACCCCTCCTGGAGTACTGTGTCCAGTTCTGAAGTTCCCAACATAAGAAGGACTTAGAACTTTTGGAACGTGTCCAAAGGAGAGCAACTCAAATGTCCAGAGGGCTGGAGCACCTCCCCTATGAAGACAGGCTGAGCAGGTTTGGGTTGTTGAGCCTGGAAAAGAGGACGCTCCAAGATGACCTTCTACCAGCTGTCCAGTATCTGAAGGGGGCTACAAGAAGGTAGGGTACAAGGGGTAGGGCTTTTGACACAGGTGCATAGAGAGAGGACAAGGGGAATGGTTACAAACTTGAAGAGCGGAGGTTTAGGTTAGATGTTAGAAAAAACAATGTTTCCTGTGAGAGTGCTGAGATGCTTTTAGGTGCCTTCCAACCCTAGCCCTTCTGTGATTCTAAGATGTAAGTAAACGACGAAACAGTAATGAAATTCTTCATGGACACATCTTCTTTAATAGGGAAACCTGGCTAAAGTCAACATGACTATGACCAGGGCTGGGCTTTTATTTCAGTACTAGCAAAAAGGTAAGAACATAAGTTCTGCTACTGAGTTTTTGTAGCGTTAGCACAGGACACATGTTTTTAGTGATTCATTGTCTAATCAAAGCACCACTGAAAATGAAAACTGAACACATCAGATATTTAATTTTGAGTTTAAATTTATAGAGAAAGAGAATGTTCTCCTTTGGGAAATGGTGGATTCTCTGTCCAGTGAGTTGCAATTGCTGAGACAGGGTTAATCTTGCAGCTTTAGGACTTTTTTTCAATGGTCATATAATAGTCCTGCAACATATCTTGTTTCTTTGAATCTGTATTGATTTTGGATATCTTTTGAGAGACGAGTTTCCCAAGAGGCTAATAGTCTGTTGCATATGGTGCAAAATCTATGAGATAGAACCCTAATAATTGTTCTGAAGTCAGTGAATCTCACTTGAGAGAAAATGGTTTTCAGCCTAAAATTAAGAGAAGACTTTCAGAAAGAACAAACCCAAACTGATCTTGTGATTCCTAGGCTGAAGTAGGCCAGGTCCTGCATTGTGTTAAGAATAATTCTGAAGGTTTATTCATGCAACTGGGATAGAGATGGAAATTTTTTTATAAGCTTTGTACGTAACATCTGTAATACACACTTGATCTGGTCCCACCTGAGGATAAGCACATAGCTTGGGAAGTTTCATAGTTTCCCAGGCTTTGCATAAATTTTTCCTGTTGAAATTGTTTAGTGTGCTCAGATCTCTTCCTGTAGTTTAGACTCTTTCTACAACTATTTGCAAGACCAGAAAAGCTTCCCCCAAAATCTGTTCTGCATCATGACTACAGAATTCATAATGGCTTCAACTAAAGCTTCAGTTAGAAGCACTGTTACATGTGGCACCAAATGTGATATGAGGGACAAGTCGGTAGTGCTGACATAAGGTTCTCAATTGTATTTTAGTTGTTAAGAAAAAAAAAAAGTGTTTTCATTGCTGTAGTAGGTAGAGGTTAATGGCCAGGACTTCTGTTTTTTCTTTGGCTACTTGCTCATAAAAACCTGACAAGTGCACGGACCCTCATTATGTACTTTGCTGTTGTAATAATGGCATGAGAACACCCAGCAAGTTCTTTGTGCTGGAGGAGACTTCTGTGAGAAAAAGAAACAAGTACATGATGCTGTACTTTTAACAGACACCGCTGAGAGCTGTGTTAGGGGACTGATGTGTCAGCTGCTCATCAATACAAAGATGGAGTGGAATACAGCAGGGAAATCTTGAATAGAATAGGAGAAATAGAAAAAGTGTGGGAGTAAGAATAGTAGGACAAAAGTATTTCTAGTCTAAATGTGCTGCAAATGTAGCAAATGTAGTTTCATCAGGAGGAGGTTTGCCCTATTGTGTTCCAGGTTTCTTGTTTAGGTTGATTACATTGGCAACATGGAATTGATTTCTTGAGCTTAGGACAGTTGGAAAACTTGACTAGACTTAAAATGAACCTCTTTGATTCTGTCGACAAAATTAGAGCAGATTTGATAAAGTAAAGTTGTATCCTTTGAAGTATTCCCTATCAACATAAGTGCTAAGAACACTTGAGCGAAGGAATTTTAACAGTTTTGAAAGCAGTAGCAAAGGAACATCAATAAGGATTGCAGCTAAGGGCATGCCCACAAGGCACTATACTAACTGCATCTATCCTGCAGGCAATAAGCAATCGCTAAAGATTCCAGACTTTTAAAAGTTCATAGTTCACCTCAGAAAAACTTTACATGTAACTTAGAATAGGATTTTGCTGGGTGGGTATGGTTTTCAGTAGGCAACCCCAAAATGAGACCTTTTCAAGATGATCTACATATAAGGGCATCAGAAATATTCTTTTTTTTTTTTTTTGCATGTCAAGTAAAGATTGATGACTGGTTGATCTTGCAGGGTGTGGTGTGATCTCATATCCTGCTATATCCAGTGTTATGAGCATGGAAGTGACATTATTCCAGGCACTTCAGCACATACAGTAAAAGCACCATCCCAAATACTTTGCTGATTCATTCCCATATCATGAAAGAGAAATTCATGGCTATTGCGTTGCAAATTCCTCATGCATGCTAGTTTTGAGATGCCCTTGTTGCTTCAAGTTGCTTTTCCTTGAGCAAGAAACAATAAGAAGACCAACCAATGTTTCAGTGGTAGCTTCATGTAGGCCAGATATCTGCTTGGATGCCCTGTTTCTGCTGGTCCATCAGCATCAATGTTCCTACTGCTATGGATACTTCTTGTGGTGGGTAACTTGTTCTGGCCTTGCAAAATTTATCATTAGCAATGAGGAGCACAAAGGAAGAGAGGAACAGATGGATACGGACCAAAAGGAAATGGAAACAGGAAAGGTTTTAAACAGCAAAGAAGATCTGACTTGCTGACATTCGGAAATGAGACACTAAACAACTTGGATATTTTATTTGGGCAGTAAAGGAGATTGAATTAAAAAGCTTTTACTTTTTAATGTGGATTTAACATTGGTGGTTCTTTATAGACTTCAGTGTGACCACAGCAAATTAGTGGTAGCCACAATTATGACAATTAGGATTTTTAAAACATGATCATGTTTCTGTGGCTTAATGAACTACTGCACATCAGCTGAGCTGTGGGAAGTGGCATGTGTATGCCCTTAGTCAGTCACACACTTGAGACAGTCAGTGTAAACTTCTTCCAGCGAGTTTTAAGCAAATGCCTCTCAACTCATACTTACAGTGGACAAACAGCATGTATAGGCAGTTGCTGGTGCTCAGCTGATGAGTAGAAAGGATTCATTAGAGCACTGTAATTAAAAAAGTACATGACTCCTTAAAAATAAAAAGGAAGAAATGTGTACATGAAGTTTTAGATCACCTAGCATGGTTTTTCCAAGATGCATGGTTCTCAAATTACTTTCATAGTTGTTCTTCCACAGACTGTTACAAAGGCGTTGCTTCCACAATGGCACAGTAAGCAAAAGAATTAAAAGTGGTTGTGAACAGAGAGCAGCTGAAATGCGTTCAAGAGTAGCAAAGTGTTAACAACTGCTCTGATCAAGAGATGGACTCAAAGGCAGTGGACTCACCAAGATCTTTTGCTTTGTTGACTTCAAGAAGTTTGGAATCCAGTTTCACATGGTTTAATGAAGAAAATGTAGGGCAGGAAAAGATTCTTTGTTCTGATGTATCTTTTTCCAGGACATCATGGCAATGTCTGTCATGAGAATTCCCACAACAGTAATTAATAATGGAAATTAATAATCCCTGACCTGTGTGTTTCCTACATGAAACTCTACCTTGCTCTATACTGAAGTTTTCCTGCTGATTAGGTATCACTTTATGAATTCACTGAAAGCTAATAAAAAACTGGCTGATTAGACAACCCCAGGCAGCACATCTTAAATAGTCATTAAACAATCATTACAGATAGAAACAGCTACGACTGGCTTCTGTTGAAATGCTGCTTATTATTATATAATCCTTTTTCAAGTCAAAATGAATGCATAATCAAAGCATAAAGCAAACAGTTTGAAAGTTCTGAGCTGGCTCTGCAAAGCAATAATGGATCAACGAACCTCTAAATTAGTGCTCAATCAGTAGATGAGAGCTGATGTACAGAAAAGGTACTTAATGCAAAAGCATGGATCTGTGGGCACAGTTAAAGTAAGAGCTACTTCTGGCATAATTTCATGTAGAGCCCTAAGGAAACCATTGCAGCTTTGACCCCAAACCACTGGTGTGATGTCAAAGAGCAAAGAGGACTATGTGGTTCTGGAAAGTCTTGTTGCTCTTACAGTCATTTACAGAGTTACATTAAGCTTTGCAGGTGATGACATAAAAACTTCAAGATAAAATTGGTACAGGACCGAAAGTATGTGAATTGACCTCTTAACCAGTAACAGTTCTGCTTTTTAACAGGCTCCTTAATGAAAATTCATAAGATACAAAAAGGACACATTCTGATCCTTATTATACTGGTATAAATGTGGAGCAACTTCAGTGAAACTAGTGGAATTGCTCTGCATTTGCTAATAGTGCAAATGAGCAGAGAATGAAAACTAGGGAAGACTTAAGTCAATAATTTAGCTTTCTGAACAGAGAGGACCACATATTAAGTTTATAGTACAAAACCTCTGTCTTCTTCCTTCTCTGTAATAACATTTTTCTTAATAGTCTTTATTTAATCTTTACATATTTTGTATGAAATAAATGGTCAGGATGTTTAAGTTTCCACCCTGTACCACCTGCAAGTTACAGGCCAGATCCATTTGCTTGATTGAGGCAAAGCAAGAGTCATTATCACATAGGGCAGCTGATTCCCCCCCCCTAAACACCTGCAAATGCAGGTCACTTGGGAGTTTGAACCTTATAATTGAGTTTCTTAAGTTCTTATAATTGAGACAAGGGCAAAATAGTTCGTAAAATGGTACATGAACAGAAAGATGAGAGTGAGGAAAAGAGAAAGAGAAAGACACTCTGGTTGGATGGCAGGAAATTGTCTAACAATATTTGCAAGTGAGCTTTGGGAGCATGGTCTTTGTAATGGGGTTAGCTAATCCAGATCGTAATAAGGATAGGAAAGTCAGCAATCATAATCATATTTAATGGACTCCAGATGGAGAAATATAATTGTTCTCATTATCATTGTGAAAACTCCAAGGAAATACAATCTCTAGATACTTTACCTTGACAGGCAACCAGGAACAATATCGACATCGTCATGGTTTTTGTAGGTACAGTTGTCAGTTGTTTCCTTTTTGTAGCATTCCCTTCAAATGTAATGTTTTGATTAACCTAAGACATTTTGATGCGAGTATAAAAGCTTTGTTAATTAAATGCCTGCTTAATTGACTGTGCATCTCTATACCATATGATGTGGTGACTTACTAAATATGCTGTGGAATTAAGAAGAAAACCCAAAAGCCTTGTACATCACGAGACTTTTTCTTTGTATGTGGTTAAAATGAAATACAACTGTAAGCACAAGTCTTTTTGGGTGCAGCTGTTCTTTTTGTTTGGGTTGATAATTGGAACCAGTCCCATGGGCCTATTTGATGTTATCTCTTGTTTAAAACTAAACTGTCAAAGCTTATCCCCCCTGTGTACTCAACAGGGAGTAGTTCTGGGGAAACTTTCTTCTTAAGTATTTTTAACTCCTCCTCTCTGCACGCATTCTCTAAAGTGAACCGGGGCAGTCATGAAATGATGCCTTCACAAGAACACTTGTACGGTGAACTATTTCTTTGTGGAAAATTGAGCCTTTTCAAGTTATATGCCTTTGCAAGATTGGCCCCAAAGAAAAGATCCCACAGTCAGATGATCAGGGTGTGATCACTCAGCTTTGTAACAACTTGCCTGGGCACAAGGGGTGCCCTGCACAGCATCCCCCAGCGTGAGAGAAGCCCAGGGTGTGTGACAGATACACAGATGTCTCCCACAACATGAATTGGTATGCGATCCAGGAGCAGCGTAACTGTGTTTTCATGCAGGCAAGACTTTAATGTGCCCAATCCCAAGCTAATGCATGCAGGCAGTGTTGCTATGTGGAGACCTACCAGTTGGGCTTATACCGCCTCAGGGCTTTCTGCAAGGGTAAGCATGCCCTGCTTATTGTAATATTTAGATGTAAGCTCAGAATACTCACATTTGCTTAAGTTTGGGATAAGTAAGATCCTATGTTTTGGTTAGTTGCTTGAATGGCAGGTGGTAGCAAGGAGCATGCCTCCTGCACTCACGTGAGGAGATGTTTTGGACTTGCTTTACATCTTTCATTTTCCTTTAGAGTGATTGTCTTCACGGTTACGAAACTGAGACAAATCAACTGTTTGATCTCAAATTACTAGCACTAAAACAGGGGTTATTCTTTTGGCCATATGACCAATGAATCTTTTTCTCTGCTCTGTTTCAGTACTATTTTAATGAAAAATGCACAAGGTTGTCTGCTCAGTGCTTTTGTTTGTACTGACAATTTTGTCAGGCCTTTGTGCAAATGCTATTATGGTATCTATGGAGCCAACTGTAATGGAAATGGAGGAAAAAGAGGTAAGAATTACAGATAGATATCAAAGTCATCTAATCTTTTCCTGAGAAAATGAAAGAGGGACAAAATTTACAGGCTCAGTAGGTGTTTCTGCCAGCTGTTGGATGTCCTGTGTCATGCACTGCTCTTCTTGAATGGCCCACGTGCAGAATAAAAGAACCTTTCAGTTATTTACCCCATAGATCATTTATGCACAATATTCACAATCACAGTGGGTTTTTTTTAAAAAGAATAGTGTGTGAATGTTTTGGTTTTCCTTCTAGCTGACCTATGTCTACTGTGGAGATATTGCAGTGGGATACAGTGATTGGGGATCGTGTACTGGTACTGTGTTTGCCTTTCTATCATGCACAGAGCACGTCTAATAATGCATCAAATGCTGCAGTGTTTCCTCATCTTCCATAGATAAGTGTGTGTTTCTGTCCTATAGGCTCATGTCAGGCCACCTGGAAGAGCTCTTCTGAGTAAAATCAGGAGTAAAAGCAGCTGATAGCTGTAAAAGAGGCAGATGATCTTCCAGTCTTGTGCAATGTTCAGTGCAACTAAGATACTTCCGGCTAGCAACATGTTCACAGGTGCTCTTTAGAGAGGAACTTAGATGACTAGAACATCGAAGCTATAGGTTGCAGGTTGATTGTGTGTCTCAAGAGAACAAAGGTGCTTGTGATGCCCATTCATGGAAGAGCAACAGCCAAGCTATAGATTCCTCTTACCATCACACACCAATCTCTGTAGAGCTGTCACATATAAGATAGGGAATGAATCGTATGTCCCTTGAGGGATGCAGGGACTCGGTATTTTGTAGATAAATATAAATTTCTATTTAAAACCAGTACTACTGGGACTAGATGTAAGAGGGGCTGGAAAAAGCCATTTCTAAAAATACAGGAAATAGCTATATGGTTACAGAAGTGAATTTGCAGCTGTGGGTAATCATATAACTCATATATTAACAATGAGATTCCACTGTGTAAGGGAGAAAAACAACAATTCACATAGGCTTGAGAGACAATAGACCAATTCCTGATCAGACTGTGGAAGAAGAAGGAGCGAGAGAATATATGGAGGGCAGAAGAAGCAGGAGGCTGGTGCTTTGTTACAGAAGAGCCAGTGGAAAAGGCAATTCTAGAAAGGCTGGTAAGGGCAAAGGAAAACATTAATTTAACATCTAGGAAATGCTGTTTGCAAAGGTGAGGTTAAGAGCATGCAGCTGAAATAGCTGGGAGGTCCCTTTCCTGTACTATCCCATCTCTTCATAGATTGTTCTCTGGAAGCAGCAGCCCCAGAAACAAATCCAGTGTAATTCATACAGCAGCCACCATCAAAAGCTCTCCCAGCAATTTTGAACTATTTCTAATAGCAGAGCACCTTGCTGTTGACAGAGAACTGATAGGCCCATGCATGTTCGAGGTGGGGAACCTAAGGCATTCTCTTCATCAGTTACTGAAAGAGTAGAAACAGAACTCATCCATCTTTGTCCCATTTTCATCAAGTGTAATTAGTCATCCAAACTGCCATTTCCTGTCAGACCATTTGCTGCAAAGGCCCTGTCTTGCAGAGTTTTCCTGGTGTGCTCTGGAGAAGTTAATTTTGCAATTTTTTTCCTGTCCTCAGCCCTGCCATCAAGAGCTTCAGTGGTCCCTTTTTTCCCTGTGGGTCTCTCCAGTGCCTGTACCTTTAAATCCCCTTCCTAGTGATTGTCACTGTTATTCTAAGCAATAGTAGATGGTTCTGATCTGTGGAGCTGTGTAAAAGCTGTGTGCTCAACCTGCTTCTCTAACTGGTTTTATTCCTCAGTGTTAGAGTTTAATTCTCATGGGTTTGATCAGGTTAGTTGTTTTTTGTGTAGGAGAATTAATTTTAACCAATCATACAATTGTCAGGGGGCTTCTCCTCTCATTTCAAGCAGATTTTATAGTATTTATTTTGGTCCCCACCCCACTTTACAGCAGAGGTTTTGCAACAACACCACAGTAGTTATCGCTGGAAGGCTTCTTTAGTCTCCAGCATGGTGTCCTCCTCAGTGGAGGGGGGCACATTTGTCTTAACAGAATAATTGTGTCTCATTGCAGTGATACAGGCTGCTCCTGATGCTGCTGGGGTTTGCTTATGGTTTATGATTCACGGCTGTTCCATAGCAAGTAGAACCCGTTGCTCTACTGACCAAGTTGCGCAGTAACACATCCAGGTGAGTCTTGAACATCTCCAGAGAAGGAGACTCCACAACCTCCCTGGGCAGCCTGTTCCAATGCTCAATCATCCTCACTGGGAAGAGACCACATACTGGTGGTGTGCAAATGTAAAGCAAAGCAAGCCCTTGTTTATGTATGCATTTATTTATTTATTTTTCCTGTGGGCAGGATGGACAACCAATGTCTAGTCTGGGCTCCGACTTTCATGCATAAATGCAAGGCCTGAAAATGTAATCACAGTCTCAGGTCAAACGAAACGAATGAATCAGTGTGTCTGACACGTAAAGAAAGAAAAGGAACTTTCATGGCAAAATGACAATTTTTTCTCCCACTATTTCTGTAATACTTGTGTCTTCTTGCGAGAATGCGAGCTTGTCACCTCCACAGAAAACAGCAACGCTTGCTGCTCTTTAGGTATATCCATTGCTTTTGGAGCTGCAGGGTCAGTTCAGCTGTTATATTTGGGGTGTTCAGTACCATCCTAGGACTAAGGGCATACATAGACTGACAGCTGAGCCCTGTGTAGTGCAGGCATTAGGGGCTAAAGAAAGCATACCCAGGACTGCAAGACCTGGTAGAAAGCTGTGGAACTGGCAGCACTGTCTGGCAGTGGGAGTACGTTCCTGTCTTCAAAAGCCATCAACCTCTGCTGCCTTGATGTGGAATTTAGCTTGAAAAAGCAGAAGCAGTGCTCATTTCATAGTAAAATTGTTTATTTGTTTTAGAGGGTTAGCAGCTAAGGACTGGTCAGAGATGGTAGGCAATGAAAGCACAGAAAAAGGCAGAATTCTTGCCAGGGTTTTTTGGCTTTGCCAGGTTATTTTCCAGTTTCTTTTTCAAATATTTCTTTCTGCCAGGTCACTGTATGAAAGAGTTACACAGAACAGAGAGCTGCTAGCCAGCCTACTGCTGCTGCAGGACTGCACAGTGAGGAGGTGTATGGATGTACTAGGCTTCCTCTTTCACACCCTACCCATGTGCATGGCCATGTTTTCAATGCTGCCAGGTAATATCATTCTGGATGCTAACTCCGGGAAGGAGTCATTATAAAAAAAAGAGAAAAACCCAGTGAGATGGACGTGGTGATACTTAGTTCAGCCTTGTGCTTTTATAACTGGACCTGCTGGAACTTTGTCTGGTCTTGGTTTCATTGAGAACCCAGAGAAAGTGGAGGTGGCCCCAGTGAAAGCACCCATAATTTCCATGGTTGACAGCAGGGCTCAGGGCTGTGTGGAGCCCAGCTATTGCCCATGAGCTTGCAATATTGCTCTCAGACATTTGAATGCTTGCTTTTAGCTGGTGCGATAGAGGATATTTGTTGGAGCTTTTGAGGTGCACTGATGGAGTCCTTCCTTAGGGATGTCTACAAACAGTTGTGTTTTGACATAACAGTCTGTAATGAGCATTTTGGTTGTATTTACAGAGGCAAACACATATTTAGGGACTCCTACACGTGCATATCCATGAACATAAATGAGGGCTCTGGGTGCACCTCAGAGTTGCAGCATGGGGCATACCAAGTAGCACCTCCACATACATTTGCCACTGCTGGCAGGGGAAGTATTGCAGCCATGCTGGTGTGTTACAGACACTGAACTTCTCTGTGGCCATTAGTACAGCCATGCAGCCAACCTTGCCCCGAGATGCCACCTCCAACCCTCTGATTCCATCTTTGCAACAGACAGAGCTAGAGGTTGAGTTTTCCAAGGAGACATGGTCATTGCCACAAGTGAATCCCCATGGGCAGCATCAACTCCATATCTTCCAAGCCTGGCATTGAAAAACTGAGGGCTGAGAGGAGTTTTATTTTGCTTTGCTTGTTTTTATTTTATGTTCAATTATTATTCATAGCAAGCACTCTGAAGCAAGTTCAAGAGCCATACTTCAGCTGCGGCTCGGATTTTCTTTACTGCCTTCTCCAGTTCTGCTTTACAGAGTGGACTGGAGGTTAAAGCAGGTCAAATACAACATTTGCCTGCACTATTCTCGTTGGTTTTGTTTGGGGTTTTTTACTGTTTGTTTTTTTCACTACTGTTTACTGGATCTGACCAAGTATAGAGAATAATTGTAAAGCTAAAATGAAACGGAAGTCATCCGGGAAGCAAAAATGCTTGCAAAAGCTGCTAAAACCAAATGAATCCCTCTCAAAGGAGTCAAAAGCACGCAAGATAATGCAGGAAACATTAACATAATATTATCTTAACCTTGTAGATAAGATTATCTGATGCGTGAAAATGGTCATCTTTTGTATTGATTCCACTGTGCCATGCAGTGGTTCTTAGGAAAATGAATGGGTCATTAAATGTTCATTATATGATAGGCTCTAAAGCAAAGATGTATTAGCAAATGAATTAACTGCTTTGTTACAGTTTGAATATATCATTAATGTGTATGTAGGCAGCTGGAGAGCAACATTTGCTTAATTCTTGAGGGACACATCTAGAAAATGTAGGTAAGCGCTAGGCATTTGTCTGGTAACTGGGAAGGAAGAATTTGGTGAATTATTTATCCATTTATGAAAACTGTCATAGGGGAGTTATGCCTCATGTGATTAGGATGCCCTGTTTGAGAGTAGAGGTGATACGCTGGCAGCCCCAGCCCTGCCTGAAAGGACCACTGCTGCTTCCCATTGAGACTTGATGGGAGCAGCGGGAGATGCCCCTGCTAGTCCAGAAGCAACATTCAAAATATTTGGCATTCCCCAGGCTGCTGAAGGGCTCAACAGAACAGCCATGGCCATGTTGGTGCTCTAAGGGGTCTGCTGTCCTCAGATGTTGCCCACTTTTCACCCCATGGCTGACCCTCACCTGATCCTTATGACAGGGGGTGCCTTCAGCAGTAGAGAGTGTTGGAAACCTAGTATCACCTAGCTGGGCTCTGGGTTGCTCTACAGAGCAAACACTCATTACACACTGCTTGAAACAATGACCTGATGCAGTGGCAAAAATGCCAGAGGCCTTTCTTCCTCCGTCTACTCTTACCTCTGTTAGCCACAGAAGGGGGGGGACTTTTTTATCCCTTTCTTTTAAAAGCCAATAAGGTTTATAATTGCATTTGAAGCTGCTTTTCAAAGCCATTTGTGACCACGTGCACTATGACTTTAAGTGATATTATAAGTGTATTAACCAATTAAGTGACATATTACCCAGAGGGACAGTCAAGAGCTTGATTTGGGCTTGCATAACTGTTAGAGAAATCCCAGGCTGCAAGGCTGGATAGCGAAACCGTGCCAGGAAACCTCTGCCGACGGTTCTGAACATAGCACAGCTGCGAACATGAGTGCAGCTCAAGCTGCAGCTTGGACAGGGCCTCAGAGACTAATAGCACTAGCTGGAGCCAGACACTGTGCAGTCAGGAGCTGAGCAAAACTCACTCCTAACCTGCAACACCACCTGCTGTTTCAATTCTCGGCATCTCTGCAACAGCTGGGATTGCGGCAGATACACGGAGAACAGCAAAGAGACCTTGTCCTCCTCTACCCCCAAGCATTCAGAAGTAGGTCTTTCTGTGGAAATGTGGATAAGGGTGTCAGCTCAAAAGTCAGTAAGGCTGAAAAACAAACACGGAAAAAAATATGTATAAAATCTTTTATGCATTCCCTTCTTCTTTGCCTTGTTCAGAGTTGTTAAGCTCTAAACCAAAACCTAAGGGCTCTGGCTACCTACAGGGAGGCTTTAACCATCTTATACTTCATCTTCAGGGTAAGGTGATGTGACAGGTGCCTGTTTTAAGCCCTTTTCCCATGGCATTTCTTGTACCCTCCTGAATCATCCAGCTCCTGACTTTTCCCTCCCTCAGTTCCCGCTGCTCCTTCAGTAGCTATTGCACTGCTGTAAGCTCTTGACTTGTGTGGAGCAGGTAGGTGGTGAGCTGAGGGAGCATTGTCTCTGCCTTTACTTTGCTTTTCAGTGCACAGTTAAAAACACAGGAGTGGGAGTGGGGGCACACTGAGGTGGCTTTTTCATCTTCCTCTGCCACAGCAGTCAGGGATCATCCCTTTGTAGCCCAGCAGAAAGTCAGCAGGGATCTCTCTCTCAGATGAGCATCCCCATGACTTAATGCCTTCACCGTTCCGCTCCTGGGGTGGTACCATTTATGGACTTTTCTCAGGACAGGGTCTAACATCTCAGCCAAGTGCTAAATAAGTAACAGAAAGATGATTTCATTCTTCTGTTTAATTTAGGTTTCACAATCTGTAAGAATATCACCCTGAGCCTTCTCCCCCTTCACTTCCCAAGCTGATTTTTATTGCTCTTCCATCAATTTTTCTCAGGGAAGATGGGTTATTATCCTGAAGGAATAAAGGAGCTCTGCACCCATGCAAAGCCCATTTTATTGGCACTATCAGGAGCTAAGCTGTTTGTCCACATTCAGCATTAGATTTACATGGGACAAGAGGAACTGTGTTCTGCGAAACAATGTTTTCACCAGAAGTCTGAGGAGTTTCCAACTCCGGGCTTTATTTGTATTTTAAATTTAGCATTTGCAGATGTTTTATAGGCATCCAACTATTTCAACAAAATGATCATTGGACAATATTATGTGGCTGAGCCTTGAGCTCTGGCCAGATTGCTTTGTTTACATAAGACCACCTGCAGCCATGGTGTATTTTGTGACCTTCTATGGAGAAACAAAATTGTGAGTAGGGAGCATTACTCAGGTCTTTTTTGGTTCATGAATGAAGCCCACTGCAACGTGTACAGCAGGGTATGGAAAGGGGATGAATTAATCATGACACACTACAGAGAATGAAGTGCTTGCCATTCATTTAGCAGTCAATCAAGTATCTGAGAAACTATAGACCCCTTTGTGGTCCAGGAGCACACAACTCCTGCCCAGTCCTACCAGCAGTGACTCAGTGGTGGGACGCAAAATGTCATGGGTTATTCCTGTTCATCTTGCCTGTTGCAAATTTCCGTGGAACACTAATGGAGAGGGGAAAAAACCTAAACCAGGTCCACTTCCAGCATGAGCAATTGTAAGGTTTGTCTTGCCAAAGGGTACGTGTAATGTCAATGCACGAGTACATTTGAGCATCTCACATTCCTTTACCTCTGTGCAGAAAGTAAACAGTGCCAAACAGGCAAGGCACTGAAGAATGAAAAGGGTAAAGCAGGACCATTTGTTAGAATATTGAAGAAAACATCCTTTTTTTTTCTGAAGAGGTACCAAGCAGAATACCTTGAAATATAAATACAAGATGTCAAATGCTGCTGGTTTTTGGTCAACAGCACATGAACTTGTTTGTGAGCAGCTGAACTATGGTGTTCTCCATGTGGCTTTCTGTTAAGAGGTGATTGCACTCAGATCCAACCCGAAGATATTAAAATACACAAAATTGGTGCTGCAAATCTTACTGCAGTCTGAGCAGTGCCACCAGTTTGCTTCTGTTATAGTTCATGGAGAGCAATGGATGAAGTTTTTGATTAGAGTTGGTTAACAACGAGTCTTGCTTTTTTATCATAGAATCATTAAGGATTGGAAAGGACCTCGAAAGATCATCTAGTCCAACTCTGCTGTAGCAGGATCACCTAGACCAAGTTACACGGGAACACATCCAGGCCAGTCTTGAACACTCCAGAGAAGGAGACTCCTCAACCCCCCTGGGCAGCCTGTTCCAATGCTCTGTTACCCTCACTGGGAAGAAGTTTCTTCTGGTATTTGTATAGAACCTCCTCTGTTCCAGCTTGCACCCATTGCCCCTCGTCCTATCACTGGATGACCTTGAGAAGAGCCTGGCTCCATCCTCCTGACACCCATCCCTCACATATTTATAGAGATAAATGAGGTCACCCCTCAGCCTTCTCTTCTCCAAGCTAAAGACACCCAGGTCCCTCAGACTTTCCTCATAAGGGAGCTTCAGATAAAACAATTTATTCCCAACCTGATTTACCCTCATATTTTATTTTACCTTACCAGTTCATACTCATGGAGAGAAACTAAAGCCCACCCTGGTTAGCACATTTTTGTGTAAGGCAATGCTGAAACCATTTATCAGAATTTGCACTTGTCATTAGAGGGATTCTCAATAGGTCTGTAAACAAAAACCTCAGAGTTTGTTTATTTTTTGGTGAAAAGACAACATGTCGTCCTTGCTGCATGTCTGATCTTTGGCACATTATTGGCCCTGATCCTGCAACCTTATGTATATTAGTAGCTATACAAAAGGCATCCAAGGCAGGGAGACCCACAGAATTGTTCCCAAAGAGGTGTTTGCCATGAAAAGTGGTGACATCAGCTCTTGCTGTCATTTTTCCCTATGCAGAGGACTTACTGACACCAATGGGCAACTATGAGTTTTGAGTCCAGCTGGTAGGATGCTTCCCCTGGTGTTTCCTTCTAGCCATTCACACTCATGCAGCAGAGTGAAATACAGGAGCCCTGTGCTCTGCCCAACCCTGATTTGTGAATCAGGGAGTACTGGTGAAGGCTTAAACAGCATACTGAGAGCTTAAATATATCTCCAGGCCTTCAGGGCATTTTAATTCTGAACATTGGCTGCAGGAACGCCTTGGGTACCACACAGAGAGTCCAGACTGAGTTAATTGGGTGAACCCATTCAAGCTGTTGGACATCACTTGGCAGACACAACATGTACCAGTGCCACCCTGTGTTTCTCTGGAAAATCATTGCTGGCCTCTTTCCCCTGGAATTATTGTTTCTTTGATTCAGGGTGTCAGTTTACCCTTTACTTGCTCCTTTTACAAGTATCTTCCTTACGCCCCTCCATTTCCTTTGCTGTATTAGCCTGGAAACGGGCCTCGATTGTTTCAGCTCACACAATCTGAGCAAAGATGAGCTGCAGCCAAATCTCCTGTCTTGGGCTAATTAATGACACAGTAGCACAGTTTCCATGAACAAAAGTCTGTTGCATTCCATGAGTTCACATGTTAGCCTTTGTGTGATGTGAGAAGGGACAAAGCACTACCCCAAACCTGTCTCTCTATCGCTTGTATTTCCCATTTAATCTGTTTCTCCTTCCTCTCAAAACTCTTTTCTCTGTCTTTCAGCGAGTGTGAAACAATTTCCTCTTTTCACAGGGGCCTAGTGGCAAGGAGATTAATGAACCCTTAACACAACACAGAACACCGCTGCCAAAAAACGTACGACGTGCATTCAGCAGTCCCCACAGTGCACTGTGTGGCGGACAATTGCAGAAAACAAAAGCTGCCGAGCACTTTGCTTAGGTTTCCAGCAGTCTGGAGGGGTTGGATCAGACCTAGGGAACCGCAAAAATGACCCTGACATTTTTAAAAATTTTATTGGTCAGCACCAGGTATCTTTTATGACTTTAAGTGCAGCAGAAGTCAGGTTGAGTGATAGGAACCTGCAGCCTCCTTCATTCCTGGTGTAACTGCTCTCCAGTTGATGATTTGACATCAGGGACAAATCTGACTTGTGCTAACCCCTGACATAAATGTGCTTCTGCCTGAGCTCTCTGTATTGTTCTGAACTGGAACTTAATGTTTTACATTACAGAGGGGTGATTAGTGAGGAGATTCTTTGGTTTCTCGCTGGCCTTTGCTAACCCTGCCCAATGGCTCTGTGTACAGTATTTGGAAAATAGTTTGCTTTCTGTCTTCCCTTCCTTCTCATTTTTTTTCCTCCTCTTTTTTTTTTTTCTCCCCCCTTCTTTAATGAGCCTTTGTTGGTCTAGCTTGCTCTCTCAGTCTCTTAACACACTTGTGTGTGGAACACTAACTCCTTGAAATGCGAAACAGATGGATGAAGTGTGGGACTCGGAGATATTTGTTTTGGAACAGTGCTGCACATCAGTGTCTGTGGAAGAATTTCCAGCAGCTGGGTAAGCCCACTGAGAGTTCCCTAGTTTCAGTACAAAAGAGTCCCCCAAAGAACTTTTGGCGGTCCCTGGATGTCCCCCAGGGAGTTTTTGCAGCTCATGAAATGCAGACTTTGCACTCCCTGGTTGACATATGGTGCTTCCAAGTTCAAGTGCTAAAGGTGAAGTTATTTTATTTTGGGGAGCTTCAGGCATTTCGTTTGCTTGTTTGCAAAATACTCAAGAAGCGATGTGATTTAAAAAGCTGTATTAACAATGTTTTGGAATTCAACAGCAGCTTCCACCCTAAGAAATAGAATTGTGCTTTGTAGCCACTAATGACTGCAGCCTTCCAACAATCCTGTGAAAAAAAGCAGGCTGGTTAATCACATTTTGTAGGTGTGAACACAGAAGGTGAAATCATGTCCCAGCTGAAGTCAAGGGGAAAATTCCCTTGATTTCAGTAGGGCCAGGATTCCACTGGCTGTGATTAGAAGGCTGAGTCTGCAAATCCTTACTCAGAGTCTGGTCATTACACAGACAAGCAGTCCATTGTAGCGGTGCACTCACATAAACAAGACTTATTGGGAATGGGTTCCCAGACCTACGTTTTTGTTTTCAAAAGTGGTCACTGATTTTGGATGCCTGGCTTGAAACACCTGAAAAGGCTTTTTCACTGTCCGGGAACATTCGTGCCTGAAATCCATCAGAGCTGGACTTAAGGCAACACCTTCAAGAAGTCAATCTCAGTTTAGCAATCACTCTCATAAAAACCTGCTTTTTATATATCCCTGTGAAAGGCCAGGAATAGCAGACTCAGGGTTTGAGATGCCTTGCTCTTGGGACTGTATCTAAATTCTTGACATTTATCATTTAATTTGAGGATATTTGGAACATGTTGGACCTTGATTGTGGCCTTCCAGTATCTGAAGGGGGCTACAGAAAAGCTGGACAGGGCCTTTTTAGGATCTCAGGCAGTGACAGGACTAGGGAGAATGGAGCAAAGCTGGAGATGGGTAGATTTAGACTTGATGTGAGGAGGAA
>VZRI01012554.1:0-66891 GCA_013397515.1 Upupa epops | reverse complement strand
GGGGGGTGGCATGATCTGGGTTGGCTCTAAGTGCAACTCTGTCCCATGGCCTTCCCCTCCTGTCATGAGGTATCCAGCTCCCTAGAATAGGGAGAGATGGGAAGTGGGCCATTTTATGACTGTGTTGACATCCCCTTACCCTCCGTACAGGGAGCTAGAGCTTTGAATGAAGCAGTGAAGAATCAACTAGCTTACAACTTCCTTTTCTTCTGGCACTCCAATACCTAAGCAGCTTTCTGACAGAGGCACCTCCAGCATCAGTGTCCTGAGAAGTTAATCAAGTGTGCCAGGTTTATTGTCTTTCATGAACATCCTGTGTAATCAGGTAAGTCATATTTTGATAGTCCAGTTTAGACTCATGTAGGTTAACCTCATTTTTAGAAGGCCAAAGAGTGGGATATTTTATGGGAAATGGAAAAAGGTCCTTGGATCAGAATCAGTTTGGGTTTTCTGCTTCTTTCTTCATCTCCCTTTTAATAAGAAAAGACAAGAAAAGTGGTCCATTTATTACTTACAAGCTAAGCCAAGACTGAAATGTTGGAGAGCTACAGGAACAACACTAAGTGATTTTGTGAAGCCCCTCTGAGGATGATGAAAGTACTGGAAGGTTGCTATAAGGTGTTCCTGGAGCCTTCTCCAGGCTAAACTTCCTCAGTTCTCTCAGCCTGTCCTGACAGGAGAGGTACTTCAGTCCCTGATCATCTCTGTGACCCTTTTCTGGTCCAAATCTTTCATCTCTGATATCTCTGAAATGTCCAACCTGATTTAGGGAAGTAGGCAAGGGCAAGTCTGTTAACTTCTTTCCTTGCTGTAAAATTATTTACCAGGCAAAGTGAACAGCTGAAGCATCTAAAGCCTCTGAATAGTGGATTGCATGACCTGTTGGTACAATGCTCATAACTGCATAACTTATGAGATACTAATTCAATGATAATGCTATTTATTAAAGAGTGAATTATTGCCTGAGCATGACTGTGTTGCTACTCCTTATTCTATTACTTCACTACAGATGTGTAGCTTTTTCCAGGTTGCTAGGTAGTTTTGGGTGCTTAGTAGGAGATAATTGAAGTCTGGAGCACTGTCTGCTTAGATCCATCTTAAATGGTAATACATGGGAGAGTTTTGTTGTTCACTCATTCAAAGATATCTTTCACCCAAGACTGTCACAGATGCAAGTCCTCTCATGATTTCATTATGCAGACTTCTAGCATCAGGCCAAAGCTAAAGTCGTGGAGGTAGAGTTTTTCTGAAATACCCAGCAAGTGTGGCTTCATCACTGCGAAGTATTTTGCAGGAATATGTCAACTCTAGTGATGCTTTCAAAGATAAGAAGTTGAAACAAGTAATTGTTTCAACATTTTGTTGCAGTAAGACAAAATCTCTCTTTCCTTCAAAGATGAAAAGGTTTGCCATCTCACCGACATTTCAATTACTTTTATTTAGACTCCTAGGTCAGAGTAACAACTGCTAATACTGTGATGATTGTTCTGCATGTAATACTTAACAGACCTATGCTTGGTACCATTTCAGGTAAAACATCTTAATGGCACTCATTAATATGATTTAAATAATTTCCTTTCTGTGGGAAATATCTGCATTTGGTTTCAGAAAAGAAATAACCACAACACAGGATTTCCCAAAGGATGGGAAGTTTGGTCCATCACTATCATCAAGTTACCTGAGGGACCCTGGCTCATGACTAGAGCATGTGGACTTATTCCAAGAGTAGTACAGACTCCAAAAGTCCCAAACCACCAGAAACCCCCAAAACCCCAAGAGCTTGCAATCAAAGTAGAAGGCAAGGGTCACCAGATGGACAGAGACAGATGGAGAACTGCAAAGAAACCAGGAGACATAACAGGTCAGCCTGGTGGCAGCCGTCTCGATGGTTTCCTCTTTAGCTCAAACTCAGATCTTGCAGTCCTGTCTTCCTTGGGTTTTTTAACACTTTCATGTCTGGCCATGACTAAAGAAACTCTTACCTGATAATTTTGGAAGGACTTTGAACCCTTACAACCTAGGTCTTCCAACTGTTCTGGATAGGATTTTAATTCACCTTTGCTTTCACCTTTCTGGGAGGCTGAGAAGAGATATGAGGCCCTATGAGTAATTCCCCCCCTTTACACGGCCTTTTGGTGAGATAAGTTAAAAATCAGTATTACGTATGTACAGCAATTAGGAGAAGCTGTCTGAAAAATGTCGGAGCAATTGTTGTTTAAAGTGAAAAGTTTGAACTGCAGATCTGTGTTTTATATCAATGTGGCATGCACGGCTGGCTAGTATCTAATCCGTGACCAAAAGTTCTGGGCTCTCAGAGAAGATTGAGGTTGTAGAGTTGGTCAATAACATTAAACACTTTCATTTTCCTATGACAAATCACCGTGGGGAGCTAGAGATTGTGTTGCCTTACAAGGCACAAAGGTAATTTTTATGCTTGTAAACGTCTTTCCCTAGAAGGGATTATTATCAGCATTATTTGGCCAACAGTGAACAAAAAAGCTTAAGATGGAAAAAAACAAACATGTGCCTTACAGTTGTGAAAAGCTCTGTGGTGAGCAACAGAGTTGATGCTGGCAGCATTACTGACAGCCTCAGACACTTGAACAGCAGGAAAAGGTGAACTCTCTTACTGTGTGCGTGAGCCATGCTCAAAAAAGAGTATAGACTCAAAGAATTGCACAATATTTACTGGTGTTGTGTGTGTCTGATTTGATGACATTCCAAAGGTAGGCAGGAGTAAAATTCTTTCCTGAAACACAGGAACAGTTCAAAACATCCTAGCTGATAGTTCATTCCCAGGTGCAGTCTTCTGAAGGGTGTCACAGTATCACAGTAATGATGAGGCTGGAAAAGACCTTGAAGATCATCCAGTCCAACCTAAAACCGACCAAGTAAACCTAAACATCTGTCCTATGGAAATGAGAGATGAAAACTTCTAATTTCACTGGGGCTGGCTTTGCTTTTGATGCAAGTTTCCCATACCATCTAATTTAAGGTTGAGGTAGTGGCAGCATCAGCCTGGGTGTATTTTTTCAGTGTATCTTAAGCTTTGGCCTAACACAAATTCAGCGTATGAATGTATGTGAGGGCTTGCATATCATAATCCAAACAAAATACAGCATGGCAAAGTAGTTGTGGGGTTAACCACATCACTCCATTAACCGTGGGTATAGTCTATTGTGTACCGAGACAAAGAGAAGTGCACCCATCCACAAACTATAACCACTGCTGCTTTTTTATTTAACAGTTGCATTCTGAATGCCAGCAGAAGCTGCTGTGTCAGTGTTTCAGTTGGATTATATTTTAAGAATAAATTAAAATTTCCTTTTTTCTAAATCTACTACAGGAACTTGGCAGGTTGAAAAGTGTCAGTTTGTTGCCAGAGATATTTGTTAAGTCAGTTTTGATGAGAAGATGAGGACTTCTGCATGTTTAGATCAACAAAAGGAATAAATTATTGCAATAGCTGGAGCTTAGACAGCTCAGTCCTTGCAACACTTTTTAGTGGGACAATAATGTGTAGCCATCAACTGACTTGAAAGTGCATTTTCACCAAGAAACCCAAAGAGCAGTTGAATCTAATCTTGGCAATAAGGATTTAGACTGTTTTATTGTGCACTGGTGCTTGGCTTGCATGCCATATCTTTTGATCAGGAAAAGCTAGATGAGCTACGTAATTACACGCAAATGTTCCTCAAGATTGACATTTGATTCAGTCAGACTGAAAAAGTAAGAAGATATCTCTTGTTCCTCACAGGCGTTCATTAAAGGAATAGGAACTTATTTTTTGAGAGTTTGTTTGAAGGAACTCCATCCTCTGAAAACCAGAATCAGCCCTGAAGATGTGTAGAGTTTCTCTGAATGAGTGCTTCTCCATATGAGTGTATGCCAGCATTTGAAATCAATTATCACAGACATTTTAAGAGGAAATCGGGAACATGCTGTGGGAGTGGAGGGAGATATTTCTCATTCTTCTGTACTTCTTCGGTTATGTTGCACAGACAGATCTCACATAGAATTAAATTCACCCATGTACAGAAAGCCAGCACAAGACAAATAGGTTTTGCCTAAACCTGGAGGCTTAGATGAGCATTAAGTGATGAGGAGGTTCAATGTCAGCCCTCAGCACAAGTGTGAATTTATTAATCAAAGATGTTTCATTATTCTGAACCAGCACTGTCCCACTAACACTATACTCAGATCTGTCTGATGAGGTACAAGTTTTGAAAGCTGGAACTGTTAGGTGGGGGCATCCCATTGTCCCTTGTTATAAGTCCAGTTTTGGAGAAGATTCAGATTTGGGTTTTTTTTTTAAATTGGAGTTACTCAAGTTTTTTTATTACACTGCATTAAAAGCTGCTTCATTTCTCACTCCTGAAAGGAGGTGTTCCCACTCTCAGGCACAGTTTTTGTTGTTTTGCATTCAAAAGAGACTCTTCTCAGTCAAAACATATTCTCTAAGATATAAGCAGAGGATAATAGATTTTTTCCTTTTTATTAAAGGTTTAGTTTAGATGCCATGTCCTATTTCACTGCTTTCTGGTGTTTCAAGTTTTCACTCCTCCCTCCCTTGCTTCTTTTCCTCCTTCCTTTCTTCTTCCTGTGACACTGAATGTAGGAGTCTTTTTTTTACTTGGTAAGTCCCAAAAAGCAGATATGATTAATGGCTAAGAAAACTCCATAAGGAATACTTCATAGCTTTGGCTGCATCCCACTCAAGCAGCTCTGTTCAATTTAGAGACAAGCAACCACCTGAGGAATCACGTATTTGTAAGCATTTGCCCTGTTCCCATCATGCTGATAGACCTCCTGTCAGTCATCCCACTCTGGTCAGGCAGGGACAAATATGGTCTAGGTAAAGCTATTTTTAAAGTATCTCCATTAGCTTCAGGAATAATAGCATGTGAATGAAAAAAATCTGTTTCCTGCTGTGAAGCAGAGAGTTTTTCTGGGAAGTCAGGGTGAGAGAGGAAATAACCTCAATGAACCAATTGATCAGTCCTAAGATAACAGACATTTCAGTCTAGAGCACTTCCATTTGCTTTGTTAATTTGTCTTCATATCCAATAAAGAAATGGATAATTCAGCAATGAGTCATTATTAGGCATAACAAAGCCAAAAATGTACTTGTAGGCAATTTTTAGGCAGTTAACAGTTACTTGGAATACTGTTCTCCCAGCAGATGCTCTCTCTATTTGTGTAATTTGTGGAAATCCTAGTATGATAAAAAAAATAAAGGAGAATTTGGAAGCATTTATGAGGCAAAATCCTCTCTAGGAAGACTGAATTTTTTGTTCTGTTAGCACAGTTACCTTTTGTATTGGCTTGTCTAGGTGTCTGCACTGCTTTTTAAGGCTGTACTTGCTAAAAGGCTGAACTATGTACCTTTAAGATAAACCGTGGGGAATTAGTATCTAATCAAGCAATGGATTGTCTGAGCACTGTTTGTCCAAGCATTACACAGACAAGATGTAACTTCTCAAGACATTCTTTTTCCAACTTTAAAAGACTGTGAGGGCTTTCAGTAGTCAAGTCCAAACATTTCATATGATCAAATTAAGAAAATCTGAGGTTTTGTGCAACGGGGAGGAATACAGAAGAATTGCTACACAAATTGTTTTAAAGCTTTCTAGGGACTACACAATAGCTCTGGGATCCCTTGGGTAAAAATGAAATAGCTACACCTTAGGAGTATAATGGAAAGATATTATCAGCCGTGGTTTACAGGGGATAGAAAGAGGATCCAGCCAGACTTCCCACAGAATATGTGAATAATCTATGAGAAAGACTGATCCCATTAAGGGTAACTATACAGTATATGCTAAACTTTGATAGATGTTATACCCTATTGGAAGTCATTTACTTTTCATTCTGGATAGCCTTTTAATTTATGTTTTAATATAATCTTTTAAAAATAATTCTGACTGTACTGGCACTTCTGACACACAGACCATCATTGCAAATCCTTTTATCAGCACATGTATCATTTTGTCTCATCCTAGTAATAGGATGGGAGGCAAGAAATATCTATGATTTCACCTCATGCCTCACTATTAATGGAGTTATGTTCTGCAATGAAATACTGCATACCTCACTATTCATCAAATGAGGGTGGGGTACTGGAGACATTTGTTCAATGACCATTTTATGCAAATAACATTGGTAGACTTGGGATCAAGCCAAGGGCTCCCTATGGCTCACTGATCTCACAAACCCATAGGTTGTGGTCTTGTTCCTTCTGGTGCTTTCCTTCTGCTCTCATGAGTGATGGATCTCTGCTACGTGGCTGGGGTTGGAACACTCATCCGTATGGAGAACATGTGTTTACTATGCTGCAGGGTTTAGAGAAAACCCAGAGAGAGTTTGTCAGGCTCTTTCATTCCTAACTGTGGGAGGTGGCAGTGCAGCTATTTATGCTGCAATGAGCTGTGTTCAGTTCTTTGAGGGTGCCTCAGAGAGCATCTGCAGTGGTAGGTGCTGTGAGTGAGACATAGGATGGGGATGTCAGACTTACCCAAGTGCTTCTCGGTTCAGTGTGTTGGCAGTGTTGGAACAGGTTCCCATAGTCCCATGTCCTTTTAGGCACTGGGCAGGGCTTGAAGTTCACAAGCAAAGATTTGACCCTAAAATTTATCCTGTATTTAATATTAAACTAAATGAACTGTGTGTTTTTATTGCAGTTTTCTGGCAATGCAGACTACAGAAGCTAAGGACCCCTATCACCCACGTCATTCCAAGCAACCAGTCACCCTCCTTTCCTCATTTATCTGCACTTCTTTGAATTTGTGCCTGCTTTTCATACTTGTCTTTCCCCATCCAACTTCCCAGAACACGCTACCTGACTTTTCATGTCGCTGTCAACTCTCACTATTTCCTAGGATAAAGGAAATGTGGCCACAATGACCAGACAGGGAGGTGCTGCTTTATTCTGTAGGACAGCATCAGTATGACCTGTTCAGGGTGGGAAGACTTGAGGTGAGGAAGAAACCATGTTGAGTAGTGTAGCTGCTGAGAATTGAGATCCAGCACTGAGTCTCCATGAAAACTTGTACAAACTGTAAGTTTTCAAAGACCCTCAACACAGTCAAATTTGGGTGGGTTTACGTCTGCAGTTGAAAACAAAGTAAACTTAGTGAGCCTTCCTCAGCAAGAAAAGGTACGGGATGGTGAGTTCATAACCCCACCTGAATGTATGTGTTCCTGGGGAGGAATTCTCACAGATTTCCTTAAATGTCTTTGCTCTAGAAATTCTTAAATTCAGTTGTTCAGACTTTTTTAGGAAAAAACGAAGGTAGAAACAAAGATCAGATACCAAATATTTTCAGTAATATTTAAAAGACAGCGGCTTGTGGCCAGCTCCGGGATTTGGCCTTATTCAATAACCAGAGTTTGATCAAAGCTGACTTTCTAAACTGGTGCTTGAGAAGGAGCCTTTCCCCCGTAGTGACACAGAGGTATCTGTGAGGAAATAAACTGGTCATATAATCTTAGCTTGTCCTCATTTCCAATAGACAAAAATCTATTGAGACACTAAAAATATGTGGCACAGTTTCTTAAGACCTTCTTTCTGAAGCTGATTGCTGTAGTTTCTACAGGTCTATTACAGGACTGTGAATGAAGTCCAAGGGTTTCTTATTTCATCCAATGTAGGGCACATGATGGTCAGCAGAAATACTCCAGTGATGGCGATGTGGTAAATGTAATGATTTATTGCTTTCAAAACCAGTCCATGAAGCCCACCAGATGTGAACATTAGGTCAGAAACCTACACCAGGAAATACATGATGCATTGCAAAAAGAAGTCCCCGTTGAAGTGAGTTGATGGACAGTGTGTTCTGGAGTTACGCGAAAGCTTTAAAACAGGTGCCAGCAAAAAGAAAGGAAAAGCCAGAATCCAGCTGACAAAGGCAACAGCGACTGGGCAACAAGACTACTGGTAACCTACAGGAAGAAAGGCAAAGGGCAGAAGAAAAATATTGATTTATTAGCATGAAGTGGAAAGTACATGGGCCAGGTCAGGACCACATGCTTTCCTCAGGAGGTTTTAATTTGATTAGCCAATTATTTGCAGTGGGAGCAAATGGTTTAAGGCAGTGTATGAAAATGCAGAGCCAGTAGTTTCTGATTTTTAACAGTGCTTGCTTGCTAAGCATTCATTTCTCACTTTGATTTCATGGCACCTGGATAAGAGAGTGTAGGTGACCTTTCAGATTTGAGGAAAACCAAATAAATTGTGCCCCTGCTTGTTAGGACAAAATTTGTTGAAGAATGTGCACTGCATATCCCTTGGAGCAGGTAGGTGCTTGGCAGAAGGAAGACAGTGCCGAGGAATCGTTTCCTACTGACAGAAACTAGTATCTCCCAGTCAAGTAAGGCCTAAACCAATCAAAAAGTGTCAACCACAGATACCAGTGTATAATTCCAATCTTTGTACAGTAATAAGATTTCATGATTACTGCTTTGAAGGCTGCACTCTGGTCAAGCAAGATAAGTACTGGCAATTTCCCCGAGCCTCAATTCAGTCAGATATCACATGTCACTTTCAACGATGCTCTCTGTGTGCTGTGTCAAGATCAAAACCTGGACTAGAGTGTATCACTCAGATCACATCACTCGTTAGGTGATGGTACAGTTAGGATGGCACAATATATTTCAATATCAGGAATATTCTGGTCTTGGACTTCAGTGGGCCTGCAGTTATAGTTGCCATGAGGTTTTGAAAAAGTTACAAAGAGCAGATATTTGCTAGGTATAAATTGTCACAGAGTAGTGAGAAGTCATTCTGCTTATATATGGCAGAAAGTTTAAAGTGCAGGAGGAAACTGCCTTTGCAATATCAGTAAATAAATAGGTTAAGCCCATGTAGGCACTACCCTGTGCTCAGTGTCCTTAAGTATGCTTGACTGCCAGAGAGGTTGAGGACTGTTTCCTTGTCATATTTTCCGTGGATTGGGCATCTGAGGTGTCTGACTGCTCAAAGAACAGGGTTGTGTTTGAATGGTAACATGGGAGTAGGCATTTCAGCAATCTACTTACTCAACTCTGTGTTAAATCTCTGGAACATGACAGAAATCAGCCAACTTGACACATTTGTGAGCCAAGCCTATTACCAGCAATGATTTTAAATATGTCCTGCTATTACAGGGGTCTCTCATGTAGTTGAAACTCTGTAAAAGCATGCTCACTTCCAGAATTTGCCTCAGCCATCCAAATCAAATGAGACAAGTTGCTTCAACTCTTTGTTGTTTGTTTAAAATTGGGGTCTTACATTGTTTCTTGCTGTAGAGGAAGGGGAGCAGAAGCTTCTGTTATACTAAGGAAAAGGGAACGATCTGGATGAATACTGTTAGTTGTTGCCACAACACAAATAACGAGTACTTAAGCCTTATAAAAATGCTACTGAGTTCAGTTGCAATAAATTAGCACTAGTTATTGAAACGTTAGGAAGATTTTTCTTTGCACTACAGTCATTAAAGTGGATAAATATGAAGCTGGACAATTTTTTATATGTGGTTACTGTGTCTTAGGGCTGCCTCTAATAGCTCCAGTGATCTTTCCAACATTGTTAATGGGTACTTAATTGGGATTTATTTCCATGGAATTTTTGTACCTTCAGATCATTACAATCCCAAGGGAATTTTATAGCCATGGGGATCAACATGGTCTCTCTAGAGGTTCTGTTTGATGAATGAAGTTGGAAAGAGTTGACACATAGTTAGAGACTATTACCGTTTAGAATCACTTACAGGAGTGAGAGGAATCAAAAGGGTCCTCTTTGTCCTGTGCCTGCCAATCATCTTAGAAAAAAACAGGACGATGACTGCATCTGATCTTTTCTTCTGTTTTTCATTGATCTTTCCTCAAAATTGTATATACTTTTTTTTTTTTTAAGAGTAGTGAAACCAAATGGAATCACCCACCTGTAGAAAAGATAGCTATTGCATTTTGTCCCTGTCTTTCCTTGGAGAAAATACTCATCACAGAGAAGAAAAATTGCCAGGAAATGACAGCACCTGCATGTGATTCAGGAGAGGTAAAAGCAGTTCTGTGAGCCACAGATTTCCAGTGTGACCTTGGGGATGTGTCTGTTTGTCAGTGCAGAAGAAGAAAAAGACCTAGGTTTTTTCTACTTTGCTACTTAGATCAAGTCAGTATTTAAGACTCTGAATAAGTGATGTGTCCCATGAAATAGCGAAGGGACAGTAAAAGTGGTTTATCTTGTCCTGTGGCTTCTGCACTAGGATTACTCAAAATCTAACTATATTTCACCCTGATTAATCTGTATGGATGAGCTGTTGCCACCTATGTACAAGTTTCATATCTTTAAAGATTTGAAATATTTGAAATTAATAATACAGCCTTTGTGACACATCTGTATCTTGATAACGCTGTGTTTCCCCCTCATTTAGCCTTCAGCTATCCCTTGTTAATAGAGCTGAGCCAGATTTCATGGGTCAACTTTTTTTTTCTTGATTTCTTCCCATCTTTAGAGAGCTTTCCATCTGTCTTCTCTAGTGGGTCCTGTCTCATTTGTGTGTGTATGCTTGGGCATCTGCAAAGCCTACAGGAAAGACCTTGTCATGAACAGCCACTTTGAAGCATCCCCCTGCTCCTCAGTACAACTTTATTTGACATGTAGTTAAACATCAACTTCCATTTGGCAACTGTTCATTTTCGTTTGGGTTGGTTTAGTTGGCCCTGTGGGTGAGCATTCAATACAGATTTCCTTCCTTTTAATTGCTCCCAATCTGTACCACTCCCTTCAATCAGGCCTGAGGAAAGGTATTCAATGCAGCAATCCCCAGGCCTTCAAAATTATCCATGCTTTAAATTATTTTGATGTTAAGCCCCAGGTTCTCTGCATTGGAGTGGCTGCATATGAAAACCTACCACCTACAGTGAATTTTGCTATGGCAGGAAGGGCTCCAAAGTCACTGTCTCTGCACTTAGGTTTTAACTTGTAAAACACCAGTGCTTTATGATGGATCTGGAAACTAATATACTCACTACAACGTCTTTGTCTTACTCTTAGTATCTACAGCATTTCCTTGCTTTTCCTCTGTGTTTAGTTGAGACTTCATGAGGTTTCTTCCTCTTCATTGTATACCCTACCAGGACCTCCAGGGAAACCCAAATCCATAGTTTTGCTAAGTGTCCATGGCAAAAAACACGACAGACACCACAGCTCAGGACATGAGGTGTCAGGACACCTGGAAACTACCTTTTTCTTTATCAGAGGTTGCAATGCCTGGTAGTTTATTTACAGATGTAAATGTCACCTCCTGCATTCTCATATCACAGCTGGGGCAGACCAGAGAATTACCCATAACTCTGTTACTCCTGTCTCCTCCTTATGTACAATAGTAATCCATATAAAAGGATATATATATCTCCTTTGTGCATCAATGCCCATCCCACTGCATGGTGGCCCTTCGCATATCACAGACTAAAGCATCTGAGAATCAGTGTCTCCTGCACAGCTGGGTCCCAGGCTGAGCAGAACCATGCAGTTGAGAGAGACTTGTGAAAAGGCACCCACCTGTGAAGTCTCCCAGCAGCCCTGATCTAGGGATACAAGACAAAATAGGGGCTAGACCACGTGTGGCTGGACTAAATCTGCAAGAATCTAGCAATAGTCACTCAAGCAGGCTGCAGGAGAAGGAAATGAACCCAGGTTCATCCAGCCTTGTGTTCTGACCACCACCAGAAAGAGTCAGTGCTCTTGACCAGGTTTCCCGCAGCTGGACAGGTCAATCAGAAAGTTTTGTAAGTCACTCATGTCTTGCTTTGTGTATGTTACATAGTGAAGGACTTACTCACAACACTTGATACTTAGATGAATAAACACTTTGTGTTCAGAGAGAACTTAGTCACTTTCCATGTGGAGCTGTGGAGAACATGTTGCTTCTGACTTCTTAGACAGATGTGGGTCTTCACATGAGAGAAGTCTTTATTGTTACTCCTGAGTCTGGGAAGAAGATAAAAGAGAAAAGGACATTCATGTCCCTACTCTGTTGCTGATCAGAAAGGATGTAGAAAACCATCTAGTCAGGTGAGTAAAAACCGTAAGCTTTTCAGTGATACAAGGAAAAAAGGTTTAAGTGGTTCTCTGCTAAAAACTATGCCTTTGTTTGTGGGATAAAATGGATTTTTAAAGAATCTGTTTACAATTGGATGAATTATATAAGCAACCATTGTGTAATTGAATAATAGTGTAATCTTCCATAATGACAGGCAGAAGCCTTCTAATGTTTGGGACAGGACTGCTATGTTCTTCTAACTTGGCTATCTTTCAGATCCATTGTTATGCAGTTCTTTACATGATGTTTCCTTTCTTCCCTCTTTGAAAGTCATCCATGCTAACTGGCTGTATTTGCTCTATTATTAAGCTTCCTTGAAAATGTCTTTATTACTTACTTCTTCATAGCATTCCAAACATACCACGCTTTGATGCTCTTTTTTGTTGCTACTGCAAGTTTCAGCCTCTGGACTCAGTTCTTGTACCTCTACACCTGTTAGAGCTCACTCTAAACACGGGCTAAAACTATCTCTGAGCAAGGTGAAGCAAAGGTCTTTGAATGACAAAGAATAACTTGCGTGAGGCTGGGCATAGACTTACAAGGCATTTTTCCCTTCAGTGTTTTGAAGGGACAAGGAAAGCAACTCACATGTGTAAGCATCTGCAAGTGTAGTCTTGATTCAAACACTCCATTGGCTTTTCAGTATAGTTTGTTGCAAAGCTGGTTATATTTTTCATTTAAGCCTGTTTTTTCTGGACATTTTACTGCTAATATGGGACTTCTTGTTTCTTTTAATTCTGTTTGTTCCTTGGTTATGTGGCATAACATCCAGAAAAAAAATACCTGATTTAGAAAAATATTTAACCTTAATGGCCTTTTTTCTTCTTCCTTTCAAACGTCGCTACATGGAGTTCATCTGTAGCAGGGCAGTTTTGTGGATGGGATTTATGGAGGCGATGCATCTGTTTTCAAAATGATGAAAAAACATCTCATTCTATGAAGAACCCACAAACCCTTTGGGAAGCACAGAGGCTTTAATGTAAAAACTGAACTGCTTCTGTCCACTTTTCTTGGAAAATCTTCAAGGACTCTCCAGATTGTCATTGTTGATGTTTATAATCTCCTGTAAAAGAAAATATCCCTCCTTTCATATTTTTTAAACAGGAATTATATACATTAGTATATATAGTATATTTGAATATTCACATTTCAGTGAATTGCTGACCGCAAAGACATTTCTGTGCCCTGGAAGAAATTATGAGCCTGTTTTTTTCAACATCTCCTAAACAAAGCCGCATTAGACATTTTCTCACAGCGTTCGTTAATAACATAAGCAGGTTTATTTCACAATTGGGGATTTGTTTAGCCATAGGCTAAATTAGATTGGCCACATGTGGTGTTCAGAGTGCCACAGTGGGGTCTGTGTAACACCCTCCACAAGTAACGTTGCTGCACTGCTGAAAAGTGAGAGAGAGAGACGAGGAATGGTTTAGGAGAGTCGATAATTTTTCAGTTTATCTGGGCTCCTGGTGGCAGCAGTGGTTGTTGTTGTTTTGCGTTGCATGTACTACATTTGAAAAGAAAGCTAGGACTGGTTGGAGCCTTAATAAGAAATAAAAAAATTGGGGGTGAAAGGGCTCACTGATAAAAGAGCTGCTTTCATTTACTGCTCCAGGCATCTGCTGTAAAGGAGCCAAAGCGAATGTGCAAGCATCAGAGACAGTCGCAGGAGGGAGGAGGCAACAGTCAGAGCTGTGAGTAACTGTACATAAACATAATTTAAATCAAAACAGCTGAATAACAATTTAGGACATAAAAGGAAAGAGAAAAGGTGGAATGAAGTAAAGAAAAACAAACCCCACAAATCGACCACAGTCAAACGAGAGAGGAACACAGAGGAGCAGCAAATGGAAGACGAAAAATCAAGCAAAGTCATCAGGGTCCAGTGGTTCATTCCTGTGGTACCCTGCAGTTCCCAGCTCAATTACTCAATAAGGTCTCATGCTTTCCAGGCCAAGAGGAGCTCTGAAGTAACAAATCTCTCCTTCAGGCTTCTTGTCTTCAAATACGAGTCTCTTCACAGCTCAGCCTCCTCATACTTGCTTCTTTATGTTGTTTTCTGTGCCACCTCCCAGGCTCTCTGCTCGATCAGTGACCCACCATGATCACTTCTACTGCTGCCAGCATTCCCACTTGCCTGAAGCCACTTGCACCCTTTTCAAACTTTCTCCAGAAGACCTCCCCAAACACTGCTTGCTCTTGCTCAGCTCTTGCTGGTACCCACAGCTGGAGAAGGCCAGTCCCATTTATTATCACTCTTTATCTTGCTATCTCGGGTCACTGTTGTTGTCTCTTTCCATGTTCACTTAGCTTCTTTTACAAAGGGATTTTCATCCACAGTTAAGGTAGCTAAGTCCTGACACAAAAGCTGTTGATGCTTTACAACCACAGAGGCCTTTGTGCCTCCTGACAGTTCCCAGTCCTGCCCAGTATCACTGGCTGGTGTCCTTACAAATCAGTAAGTACAAATTTGGATTTCTTTTAAATCCTATTACATGTTTGGCATTGATGACGATACCGTGTGGCAATGAGCGACACCAATGACTCAGTTTTAAATTGGTTTTCCTGACATTCTTATTAAATGGGAAGAGCAAGCAGAACATTGCCAGGTCGATGTGGCTAATGGAGAATGCTGTTGATGGGCTTCACAAAGACTAATTGCCCACTCCTTCATATCCAAGGGATGTTGTGATGGAACAAAGACACATCTTTGTTCAGTGGCTGGAGACAAATGGCAAGAGCAGAAGAAAACAGTAGGATAAAAGAATGTCTCAAGCAAAGGCAGTTGCTTCTGAGGATGCTATTAAAGGCTCTGCAGTAGACCTTTTGCAAAATGTCTTCCTGACCCTAGTGCTGAAGCCTAGTGCATGAAAGAATGAGGGTTTAAACCCTTTCCAAAATTCTTGGGGGTTTGCTTTCTTGTTAGTGCAAGCTTAGCTTTGCTTGTGTGTTGGACATGTTTAATTTCTCAGGTTTGTGGTGTGAGAAAAGGCTAAGAAACAAAATAATCCTCCCTCCTTTATGAGAGACACTTATTTCCCTCCCTGATCTATATGTCCAATTAGCCCATGAAAGTTCCTCTCTGCTAATTTGATATCTCGTTTTCCAGCTTTACCAGCATCTGAGCCATCTGATGTGTTTGTGAGCCTATAGTGGGATGGGGATGCGTGACAATATTTTTTCCAAGGCAGAAATGTGTGTATTTTTTCATGCATACATAATTAAAAATGGTTGAAAGCGACTTTGATTAAGCTTTCTCAAGAATTCAAACTAATGTTAATCATATTTCAGGAGAGATCATGCAATAATATTTTCAAACCAGAACCAGGAGACTGCTTAGGGAAAGCCAACATATTAGTAAAAAAAAATAATACCAGCTTGTGACTGGAAGTGTTTGGCTGTCTTAGCCTATACTAACAAGTGACCACCTTCAAGCACTTACTATGAGAAACACTATATAATAGCAAGGCTAGTGTGAAATAAAGACTCATAGACAAGGGAGGAGAATTTAATCTCAGAACTGAAGTGAAATAGAGGCCAAGATCAGCATGGTGGGAAGTTTGTTCCAGATGGCAGGAGCTGCAGAAGTTATTGCACCAACAGTAGCCAGCTTGTAGGAAGAGACAGAGAAAAATAATCGGGTTTCATCCAACACAGTATCAGGTAATGTAAGAGAGAGACTAGCCAGTGCCAAAGCTCTGACTGATGCTTCCTGAAGGGGATAGTCCTGCAGTAATTGGGAGGGTCACTGTGACTCAGAACCGCGCGCTGCAGGGGAGGCGGGGGTGGTAAGGGGGTTAACACTTTTTTCCTAGACGCAGCACTGAGTCATAAAGCCTTTTTCTTTTTCTTTCTTTTCTTTGTCTCTTCTGTTAAGCAAAAATGATCTGGCATGTTCTTTTTCCAGGAGATTTTGAAGAGGACATTTTGGAGAGGCATTCACAGAGCCCAGCAGACAATCCCGTCAGTTCACATTTGCATCCTCAGGCAGCTCCCACTCTCTCAGGACAGGCTCCTGCAACCTCCTTGCCTGCCCACAGACCCATGGGACTGGAGTAAAACAAAAGAGAAGAAAGGGTTTATCAACACCATTCCACCTTATGGAAGGGATTAAGAGAGGTACCGGAGCATTGGAACAGGCTGCCCGGGGGGGGTTCTGGAGTCTCCTTCTCTGGAAACGTTCAAGACCTGCCTGGATGTGTTCCTGTGCAACTTGGTCTAGGTGATCTTGCTGTGACAGGGAGATTGGACTAGATGATCTTTTGAGGTCCCTTTCTATTATGATTCTATGATACCTAAAGTCACCCATGGACTTCATGTTGAGGATGGCAGTGGGGCACAGATTCCTGCAGCCAGTCAGGTGATCCAAGTGTAGGGCCATGTTTCCTCTCTCAGGATTCATGCGTCATGAGCAGGACTCACTCTTAGAACCCACTAGCAAAGGAGTCAAATCTGTAAAGAAAATTAGAAGTAATGTTTCTAAAGTAAGAAAAAAATACTTTAGCAGGGTGGATGCCCTCTTCTACCCTCTGTTCTTATGTAGAAGATAGCAAGTGTAATAAGGAAGCTCCCACACATCACATTGATTTCTAGCACATGGAGAACTTCTCATGGTGCTTGATGCAGGGATAAGAAAGGAAGCAAAAGTAAGGTTTTCCAAGGTCCATGTTTCTGGACAGGTCACAGCTGGCACTGTTTGGTGTTCAGGATATGAACCCAGCCTGACATTTTACAGCAATGGCCATCACCCAGCTGCTTATGGCAGAGCAATGTATAAATAGGGCTGATGTGGTGAAATTTTCTCCACATTCGCCTCAAGACAACCACCTAGTTGGTCTTAAGATTTATTTCTGAGGCTGACTTAGGGTAAGGTTTGGGCTTAGAGCTAGTAATCCAAGAACTACTGCTCAGTAATTTCAACTGCAAGATGTCCAAATCCTTCATGTTCACAAGCCCATCACCAGTACTTTGCCATGTTTCTGGGTCAGAAACCAGTTGGAATTCTGAAAACAAATTAATTAAGTCAGTTGGAACTCGGTGATTTGACTCTGATGTCACATAATTTTCAAGAAGCTACTTTTTCAAAATACCAGGCCTAACAGTTTGTTCAAAGCCGGAACAATAAACACACGGATGAGGTTGCCACAGAAGATACACACATTGAATCTGCATTAGTTATTTGGCAGCATTGTGAATACTTTCCTCAAACTGATTTGATGAATAAACGCTGTTTAGAACAGCAACCGACCCTGCTGAGAAAAATGTAACTTTCAGAGCGAACAGTTTCGTACTGGTCTCATTCCTCCTGAAATTCTGCTCGGCTTTTGGTCGGAATTGTTCATGGGGGGAAAAAATTAACTGAAGAGTGCACTTTGGGCCAATGCCAGTGTTTGATGGGGTTCTGCTGCTTTGTTTCGATGGCGGTGGTTTTGAAATCCAAAAATGAATTTAATTGCAAACACAAATCACCTGATCCAAACAGTGTCAGTTGTGTCCCACTCAAGCAGTTTGAACAGTCGGAGAATAATACTTTTTGATTAATTGTTCAATTAAAAGGACAATTTGTCTTGATGCCAAACAGAAAGAAATAGAACAAAAGTTCATAATGCTCAATGAGCTGAGAAGTCTGTTTGGTACCTGTTCTGTTGATCCATCTTTAAAACAAGTCTCCCTCCACTGATCTGTATAGCATACTGTCGTCTTCTGAAAAGACCAGCTGTTTTCCAAGACGACTTTTTGTGTGTCATCCCCGATTCAGAAAGCAAGAAAACATGCAGCTGGTACCTGCTTTTAACCGAGGCATCTGTAGGAAAGAAGCAGAACCCTTGCTGCTCTTGGTCTGATATACTTTCAAGGCCACGGTGTGTATTTTTTGATAGACTCCAGTGCTGCCGTCTTGGGGAAATCTGAGACGAGCAAGGTTATATAAGAAAAAAAGTATTTTATTCTTTTTTCAAAAAATTTATTCAAAAAAATGCTATTTTTTTTGCAAAATGTGATGATAAACAAACAGAAAAGGTCAAAAGATAAATCATAGTTGCTGAAGGGACCTCCAAGACTTTGCAAGCTTTCTTACTTGCTATTTACCTCCTCGGTTCTGCTTTCTTTAGCCAAAAATTATTCTTTGCTGTTTTGTTATTTTACTGTTTCAGGGAGCAAGTCTACGCATTGATCTTTAAATGTCCTGATGGAATATTGATATTATAACCTGTAGGTGTTTTTAGGTTTGTGTGTAGCACCAGTGAGGTCCACCTTGGCAAACAAACATCTTTAAACCTACAGGAGCTGCCACTGGGCTTCTAAATGCTGAATGAGTGACAAATCTTTGAAGAAAAATAGGACTGATGACACCAAGTGACACACTGAAAAGGGCTTCTGAGCAGAGCTCTGCACACAGGGCATGGCTGCATTTGGACCTCTGGTGGGTTTTTTTAAATCATTGACTGATTTGAACAACATTGTTTCAGGCTAACCTGAAAGAAATATTTATCCATCCTATAGCCCCCAAATGAATCAGAAAAATCAAACCATGAGAGGAATTAATTTCAGATGGGGAAAAAACATCTCATTCTGTTTCAGCTGTTATTGCTGGGTCTCATCCCCTCAAAAGGAAAATTAAATTCAATTTCCAAATTAAGTGTTCTTTCAAAATGAAAAATCCAAGTGTTTATTTCAGGAATGAAAAAGGAAATGTATTAAACATTCATTGGTCATTTGGTTTAGGATAATCTGCTGAGTTTAGCCTTGATTCACAAGGACCTTTGCTTGGCTTGAAAAGGAGGTCTTTTCAACTTGCGCAAGAGCTTATTTCTGCTCTGGCATGAGGAGAGGTGGTCAGGATGCTAAAATGGCCAGTTGTGCTCAGCCTGACACTTGATGTCATCTCCTGCTCTCCTGCAAATGGTGACTGATGGCACGTGTCAGCTGTCAGGGGACACAAACCGGCTCAGGTGAATATTCTGTGGCAAGCACTTAGCTAGGCTGTTTTGCTGGTGTGGCAGCCCTGGAGCATTCCTGTGCAGTGACCAACTGCAGCACCTGTTGTGATATCCCTCGTTGCCTGTCCTTCACCCTTGATCGTGCTGACAATGTTATACTGGACTCCAGGAGCTTCAATTCTATAGGACATTGATGATGCCATGGCAAACAAAATCCCTCCACCAGCTGACAGTCCTTCATCCTGCAGGACAGCTCTCCTCACCCACTCATGGGTTAGTCTTTGTGAGCTTCTTACATTTATGCCTTGACCAGCTCTTCTAGGATGAAACCTGAGGCAAAGAGGTGGCTGCATCTATCTGTCAGCCTCAACCCCCTGCCACATACCTTTTAGTGTTGACTCTCCTATTTTTTGTCATGCTCTCTGCTTGTTGTCTGAGATGAGATGAAAGATTTTTAATAGTGATAGCATACAGCTCTAGAGACAAAAGGGTTTATTCTTTTCTTATCTTGGATGTGTTAAAAACACTCTACCTTCATCCCACTACGTTCAAAAGGAGACAAAAAGTGAAATGAAATGAACAATTTCTCAGCACCATTAATAAAACAACCCCAAATGATATAAAATAGCCTTGTTTCACATGACAAACATTGTACCCATGAGCTTTGGCTTCTCTCATGAAGAGAGAGAGAAAACCTTCAGAACTTTTTCTGGGCTCTCAAACTTCCAGCGTGGTTTGTAGGGGCTGTAATTTAGCCCCAGGCATTTGAGAATCTACTTTGTGTGTTTTGGCAATGACATGAAAATGAAGAGAGAACTGTACATCTTGCAGTTGTGCACTGAGCTAGGCGATCTGAGGGGCCTGTCTATAATAGAGGAATCATCTTTTCTTCAATGAAGTGCTACTATTGTTGGGATCTTCAATAAAGGATATAATGGACGCATTCATGTGGTGGCTGTTGTTTGTGTGTCATTCTTTCAGCGTACAGCTAAGCGCACAAGAGTCTTTTAAACTCTTCTCTACTCAGATCCAGTGGTGCTAGCATTTTCTGCCAAACTAGGTTGGTTTTCCCCCCGCAAGCTTCTTTTCCTATTATTTTTGGATAAAGCCAATTGACCGTGAAATACCTCTTTAGAGCAAAATGATAACTCCAAGCCCTTGCTGTGGGATCACGGGCTAACACAGCAGTGTAAAGCACATTTGCGTGGAGGTGGTATTGGTTTGAATATCCACCTTTCTAAATTTAGTCACTTTGGCCCATCGCAGGCGTGTTGAGAAATTGATGTGCATCGGTGTTCAGAAGTTACATTCAAAGATGCATTTGCTTCTGGGTGCCATAATCATATCAATAGCCCGTTTTCATAAGAAGTCCAAACTGAACTTAGGCATCTCCTGTGAGTAAACAGCATCCTCAGGCCTTCATGGAGTGACCTGAATAAAGTAATTTTCCTCTGTTCGATTACACCATGGGGCAGCAGAGAGATTTTCAAAGACAAAAGACAACAGTTGTGCCTGGAAAGGCAGAAATTTGCATAAACCCACACAACAATGTCATGAGCAAAGAACATTTTAGCATGCAACGTGCATGTGCACTTAACTTGTCACAGATGCAGTCACTAATGTGCGGTCAGATAGCTGCTCTGAAGGCAGGGCAAGGCTTTGAGAAAGGTTGCTGAGCAAGGGTGCAGCCAGCCAATGGAAATGTGCAGGTCGAGGCTCGTGTGGAGCATGAGAGGAAACTCATTTTTCAACCACACAACAGCAACACTTTTAGAAGAGGGGTAGGGGAGGATATGTTACCTTGAATTTGCTCTAAAGAATTTACATGAATCAATAGGCTTCCATTTAAATAAGTGTAGATGTAATTATCCGTTACAAATCTGGTTTTCTGCCTTGTTTGCCCGCGATCCTAGCCACTTTTATTTAAAATTTGTACCAATCTCAACCTCATTTAACTACACAATGTGAACAGTTTAGGGGGAGAGATACACACAAAAAAAAACCAACCAAAGAAAACCACAAAACCTTCCGACATTGCTTCTTTTTAGGCAGGTTGAAAAGGATGAGCACCTAGCAAGGTTTTTTCTCGAGTCACTTTTTAAAGATTGTTATTATCTTTTCATATTACAGTTAACATTACCATATGCTGTTGAGCTTTTGTTGATGGCAATGCTTAAACTGGGATGTTGTTTCCTTTGGAGATTCTTACTGCCAGTCATTAATTTACATTTTTTTGAAATCGTACAGCAAGTGCTTTGTTGATGCCTGTTTTCATTTTGTTTCTCTCTCTTTTCAGGTCACACATGAGGAGTTTTTTCAAACGGCAAGTTAAGGCGATGGAATGAAATCAGTGACATCTGCCACTCATGCTCTCTCCCTACATCCTGTTTACCCATAGCCCCCCTTTTTTCTTTTTTTAATGCTCATGGTTTTCATCCCATTCACTGGTCACCCTCCCATTCTGCCCACCCCCGGGTTTCTCCAGTAATTACTCTAGGGAATGCATTTGAATCTGAATCTTTTTCTCTCCTTCTTTCTTTGGCCCTTTTTGGCTGTTGGTTTGGGGACGTCTTAATGTTCCCATTTGAAGTGAGATGTCTCCCTTCATAAACTTCAGTTGTGTCCATTTTTATTTCGCCTCCAAGGAAATCAAAGATCATGTCATGAAAATGAAGTTTCCAGCACTTAACACGATCCCATGCTGATTGTAACTGGCTTCTAGGAATTGTCCTACTCTGTGCTTTTGGTTTCCCATTGTGGTTGACCATCTCCATAACAATCTAAATAAATGAAATCTAATTAAAAAGAAAAAGGGCACAACTGCCTCCCCACTCCCCGTTTAAACACCGAATGAATAACACTCAATCCTTTCCAGTAGGAAATTTACAAGGCTGAGAGTTAGGGTCCTGATCCTGAAATCTTTAGTCATGCATTAGTCCTTACACACTTGATTTATCCTTTCAGCTTTGGTTCACACAATGACTCATAAAAATAAGTGATTTAGGATTTGGCCCTTCAGAAAGTTGCAAGGATGCAGATTTCCAGTGTTTTCTTTCATTATTGTGATTTTTAACTACTGACTATGCAGACAGAGAAAATACACTCAGCACAAGATCTTGGTTTTGAACCTTACTCCAGCAAGTAAAGATAGTAGGAACCTGGTGGAGGATTTGATCCAAAAAGCCCACAGGCCTACATTTTAGATTTCTTCAGTAATTAAATTGTCTTTCCTGTATCAGACCAGAACCATTGCCAGACAGGATCATCTCGCTGTATTACAGCATGGCTGTTCCCTGCACGAAACCCAAACTATCCGTTTAGGACAAGCCTCTTCAGAAAAGGCAAAAAAAAAGAACTGAAAAAGAAAAGGAAATCTGGATGCTTGTTTGCTAGTATTGCAAACTGTTTGCAATAAAGATCACTACCAAAAAGGAAACAAAGGAAATTCTAGACTACAGTAAAGCCTGATCTGTTTAGTATATGCCCTTAAAACTTAATGTGCACGGTTAGGATCCAGTTAAGTAAAATGCTCTGTCGCTAAAACTTGGAACTAAGCAGCCCTGCTGTAAAGTTTCTTTCCTGATGTCATTTTGAAGTGAGAAGAGGAAAGAAGAGAAACAAATTGACACGTACAGTGATAAATTCCTGTAACAGATTAGAAACAGTGCATTGCTGACACTCAAGTCAGAAGAGCAGAACAGCTTGGGAAATGGTTCAGAGATGCTGGCTCTGGTTATTTCTTCCAGTGGAGTAATAATAATGCTGGAATCTTGCCTTGTGTGTGTGTGATCTGGACTCCAGTCCCTCTGGAAATGCATTAAAAAAGGGAGGTCTCGTTGCTAAAGGGTATTGTTTGGAAAAATATACACAACAACAATCAGGAAAAGAAACCGCTTTTGTAGATGATGGGAAATATCATGAATGTATAAAGTTATTCACACTAGGCTGGATTCACATGTCTGTCTTCCTATCTGAGAGGGAATAAGAAGTAAAGAAAACTTCGTCCTGTTCCTGCTTCCCCACATAACCTGCTCAGGAGGTGCCATTAAGGCTTTACAAAGGAACTTTTTGTGGATGGTGGGAGAGGCAGAAGACTGCTTGTTGACTGCTTGGGATCATATTTATTCTGTTTTCTTCTTCTGTTTTGAGTAGTATGCTTTGGTATATTTAGGAGGTTATCCTCCAACATCTGGGAATCATTTGCACACCAAATGATGGGAAGACAACTCTCAACTACATCACCGAATCCCACCCCACTGTTGAAAACAGCACATCTGCAAGTGTGTGCCCCGCTGCCTGATCACAGTAATCTCCTGAGAGGTTCTCCTCTTGATTGGGGCAACATCCTGAGACGTTGCATGGCCCCTTCTGCTAGGGTTGCTCTTCCCCAGGAGCTGGAAGCCCAAGTCAAGGAAGCCAACTTCCCCAGCTCTCTCATCCTAAGCAGCTCTGTTTGACAGGAAAATGGTCTTTTCTGCCCTTCTCCCTGAGACCCTGACTTGGAAGGAGGTTTTGGAGACTCTGCCACTGCTGATATCCCTTTGCTTCCTTTTCACCCCACCCAGACAGAAAAGGCCCCTCCATCAAGAGATTAGAAAGACTATGTTTTGGCAGTGTTAAAACACAGACATTTTGCCCCAAACTGACAACACTTTGCAATGCTTTGGAAGTGACAGGATGAGAGGGCTTTTCCCTCTGTTTTGTAGGTAAAACAATGCAAGTATGAGATGTTATTATTATTTATGAGCTACCCTCCACTGAGTGGACAACCGTTTTACTAGCACATGCAAAGCAATGTAGTTCTCTGGCTTCCTTCCCTGCTGTAAGTGCACCTGAATGGAGTATACAGGGACCTGTTTCCAGCATGTCTATCTCACAGACCAGAACACACACCAGAGGTCTGCTTTGAACAGGAGCAGCACACAAAGCTGGATTCTGGCAAAGGATTTTTAGGGTGGTTTATAACCAGGGAGAGTTTGGCATGTGAGCTACATACTAGAACACACAACAATAATGGAGCATAACTGCAAGGTGTGACAGTACCTTGAGTACTCGGTCCAGTTTTGGGCACCATAGTATCAGAAGAACATTGAGGTGCTGGAGCAGGTCCAGAGAAGGGCAACAAGACTGGTGAGAGGTCAGGAAAACAGGCTCTGTGAGGGGTGGCTGAGGGAACTGTGCTTGTTTAGTCTAGAGAAGAGGAGGCTGAGAGGAGACTTCAGAACTCTACAGCTACCTCAGAGGTTGTAGCAAGGTGGGTGCTGGGCTCTACTCTCAAATTATTAATGATAGGACGAGGGGAAATGGCCTCAAGCTGCATCAGATGAGGTTTACGTTGGATCTTAGGAAGAAGTTCTTTGCTGAGAGGGTGTTTTGGCACTGGAACAGGAAGGCAGTAGAGTCCCCATCCCTGGACTTGTTTAAAAACCAAGTAGCTAGAGCACTTAAGGCCATGGTCTAGGGGTTTGGGAGATATTGGGATGCGGGCTGGACCTGATGATTCTGGAGGTCCTTTCCAGCAATGAGGATTCTATGATGGAGCACTAAGATAGCATCACTGGCAAAGCAACACATTTTTGTACAGGTGACACATCCAGTGTCAGCATCCTTTCAAACTAATCCTCTGAGCAACATCTACCCTCTACTAGCATGCACCCCTGCACAATGGGTAGGGATGGGAAGGGGAAAAAACCTAAGGCCAGAGACAGGCAGAAAATGAAACTATTTTGAATTGGAGCAGGAGAATATCCAGGCAAAAGTAGCACTATGTGAGAGTATTTTCTCCAGAGGAGGTGGGGAATACCGGGATAAAAGGATTCTGGACTTGTCTGATTTTCATATTGCCTAAATAGACACAATATCCACAGGACTGCTGTACTGTGAGAAGCTGGAGAATTGGCAGCAGAAATTCCAGATGTAGAAGGGGGTACTTCAGGGCTTGTGGCACCAGGTCTGGCAGAGACAGTCAGGAGTCTGAACAGCAGTCCCCTTACAGCTATGGCCATACAGCCTGACGTCTTCAAATTACAAGGGGCTGCCTCATCCCTGTTGACTTGCAAATGGTTTCCCTTAGATCTGGTGTCTCTAGCAGCAACAACTAAAGAACTTTTAATGGGGGAAATGCTCTGATGATCCATAATTTCCCCATTTTGGTAGTAGAGAGGAACTGCCATCAGAATTCAGCCAACCTACCTTCACCCCTCCCCCTCCAAACCAGTAAGATTTCCTGCTGTTTTCCTGTGAGTTAAATACCAGGGATTTAGGATGAGCAGAGCAGCAAATCATCTGTTGGCTCTTGCTTCCTCTCTCTGCAAGCAGCATTTCCTCCGGCTCTGATTTATACTTGCTTCCACAGGAAGAGAAGCTGCCAGGGGAGGTTTCAGCCTTTGACACCACAGTCACCAGAGACTTGGAGCTGAGCTCATGCTTTGCAAGAGCAGCTGTATGGATGCCCAGAGAAACCCAGTCTACCTCTCTATCCTCACTCCCACCCTCGAGGACTTTGGTGATTTGTTCCCAGTGATTGTCCTCATGGATGGAAAGCAAAGCCATGAATGTCATCTGGCAGTACATCCTCCTCCCCATGCCTGTTTCAACTAGGAAACCATGGTGTGGGTGAGCGCCCAAGATATTACTACACTATATTGGTCCCTACAGAGGTAACTAAGCTCTAAAACCAATTCCTTCAACTCTGACTACAGTGGCTGAAAGCAGAGCCTGGGAACTCTTGAGTTTTCCTGCAAGAATCTACTATTAGCTCCAATGTGGACCATGACAAACTCTCTTTTGCTGAACCTCCTAACTGGCCTGTGCTGCATGAAACATCCTTGGGAGATCTTTAAACAGTGTGTGCTGAAGAATATCTGGTTACTCTTAATTGAATATGGCCTCCTGAATAGAGCACAGGTGAGCTCAGTTTTCATCCTCTCTGGTTTTAAAAGGAGCCCTGGGCATTTGGGAGGGCTTGCTGCTTTTTCCATCAGTGGTGACTAATGATCTTGCCACCAAAGAAGTGATTTTGATTTGTCCATCCAAGCAGATAACCACAGCATTACTTATGTTGATCATGCTCTTTTGTTTTGATGAGGTGATGCAAATAGCCAGCTGGCAGATTGCTAGCACATCTGCCTAAGGTTTGGGTGGAGCAGGTACATGATTAGTAGGGGTGGGCCGGCTACAACCCTTGATTTTCATGCAGAGCTTGCACAGCTCCCACCCTGAGGCTATCTCAGATGACCTGCAAAGGGCCGTGCTGGCTCTGGAGATGTTTGTCAGGTGATGAGCAGCTTTGAGATGATGTGAAGCAGCTGCTGCCAGCCCAGTTTACTCTACAATTCTCTCTGGGAGCACTGCAATCACCTGCGTTTAGGGTCACCTTGCCTTCCTGAAGCATCATCTTCTCTGAATTCCCCTCCAGCTGTGGGCTGTGCCCCATCAGCTTGGCTGTGTGATATGGGATTGCTGAGTAAGACAACTGTATTTTGTTCATCTTTGTAGTGACTTTCCCCCACATTTCATACTGGTCAGGAAGAACTCCATTGATTAGCTCAGTCTTCAAGCCACAAACCCTCTAGCTTTTGACTTGGTGGTTTTTCAGTCAAGTTATTTCACCTAACAGAGCTGTGGGTGGAGTACATGGATACTTCTCCTTGTCAGCTCTGACAGGTGGTCTTGGAAAAAATAGGTTTCCTAGCTGAACTCTTATTCTGATTTTAAAAAAAAAAGTCAGTCTCAACTTGACTCTCCTAGGGTCTGTTTTATTTCAATAGGGAAACAACTTACTAATTAGGGTAAGACTCTTTAAGAAAATATGTTTTCTATTCCACTGATAGTCAGTTACAAGCGATAACACTGTTAAATGTAGTGCCTAATAAATCTAGGAAAACTACCCAATAAATGTAAGTAATAACAATGATTAACAATAAATTAAATGCAGAGAACTAGGAATGTACCACATTATTTTTAACTAGTCTGGTCCATCGGGTTCTTATTATTCAGTTTGTCCTCCACACCTGGAGTTTATTAGAGTGTAATACAAACTAAACAGTCCCTCAGAGAGGCCATTGGAAGGGCTTAGTATAAAACAATATACAAGTTTAATACTGGTAACTGACCTTTTTTTCTTTTGCAAGGAGGTATCTTGGTAACTCGATTCTTAAGGAAGTGTAACTCTTTTTTACATAATCCTAATGGGTGTTTTTCCTTTTCTAGGTTTTTTTTCCAGGTTGTTTTTATTCACAAGACAGCAAGACCTATGGCCATCAGTAAGTGATCCGTTCTTCCAAACGTAACGTAGTTACTCAAGAATATTTTAATTTCTTCACCCATTTAAAGATCGAGCAAGTAAAAGGGTTAATGCTGTAAGCTCTACAAATTAATGAAAGGGTATGGTTAGAAATGGCTAAACTTCACCACAGTCATGCCTGGCGAGAGGTTTCCAGCAGCTTAAAGTTCAGGGTTGTTCAGACTCAAGAGGCTTTTGTTTGGCACAGTGCAGAGATAAGGTTCGTTTGCTGCAATACAAATCCAGGCCTGACCTTTAAACACCTCTAAAGTTGGACTGGGGGTATTGGCTCACATCAGTGTAATTTTTTTAAAGCATACACATGAGTAACAACCAAAATTCATAAATTTCAGTTCACTTTGCTACAGGTTTTCATTTTGAAATGCTGGAAAATCGTCCTTGTGTTGTTCCTTCTCTCTTCTTCCTCATCCCTCCCGCTTCTCATTTGAAACCACAAGCAATGGGCAATAGCAAATTCACAAGACAAAAGATTCTTTTCTAATTTATTTCCTTGAATTTCCATTGTTACACTCATGCCATCTAATGGACTACAGTGTTCTTTTCTGTCCTGTTCCCACTTTTTCAAATGAAATATAGCTTTAATGTTTCTGAGGGTTTTAATTGCTCTCCAAAATTTAAAATAGTGGTAGGAAAAAGATGATTTTTCCCTAGACACTGACCTGTAGAATTCTGTGCTCTGTGCACCCAGTATTGCACTGCTGCTGCGCACAAACCAAACGCATACGTTGTTTCAGACTAAAAATCCCTTTGTTTAGGTGCCCTTACACATTCTAAACCAGAATTGCAGCACTGACACTGCAAATGAACCCGTAAAAAAGACACAAAACCCAGCTTCGAAACATTTAAGAGAGAATTAAATTCAGAGCTATTCAGAGGTGCAAATAAGTCAACTAACATATGGAATTTGGAGCAGGGACAGGGATATTTCTTTATAGTCTACATTATCTTCAGACCTACTCATCTTGCAGGATTGGCTCCAATTCTTACTCACTCAAACAGCGATGCCAAAAACCACATACAGCTTGTTCACTGTGAGCCTTCGTTTTATAATCAAAACCATTTTTATTTTGATTCACTCCCCCTTCATTTTAAGGGATGAGAAACTGTTTCTTGTTGCTGCAAAGATCATCTTTGCTTCAAACACAGCCTTCTTCCATTGCTTGATGAAATGATCAGGCAAACACTACAAAAATAACTGATGTTTTGAAACAAACAACAGGCCAGTGCAATTGCCAACCATATTTCAGGTGGGTTCTTGTTCTGATTTGTTGGGGATTTTTTCCCCCCTAAGTGTCCCTGGCAACAGAAAAACCCCAGAAGTACTAATATTTCTGGATCCTTTTGCAAAAGCATCAGGGAAAAATGGAATTTGCTGTTGCACTGAGAGGATTTAACCTAATAGATTGTAAAGCCATTGGCCAATTAAAGTTGGATCCATGGCTCCAGTTCTCTATAGGTGATCTGGTCCATATTCCTAAAAAGTTATAGCCTGAAAACCAAAGAGGCACCATAGATCCTATGGTGCTGTGTTTTGGTGAAAAGCCACATCCAGGGTGTTGCTGCTAGGGGAATATGCTTAGGGGAGCAGGTAGTCAAAGACAGGACTACCTCTGGCCTCAACAAAAGGTTTCAATTACCAGCAAGTTTTCTTGGCTAATGGATGGGCCAATCTGCATCTGCCTTTCCACTATGTGAAGTGCTGGGTTTACAGAGTGATTTGGGTTGTCCTGGCCATGAGGGAACAAAGGCTCTGCATGATGTCTGTGGTACTCACTTCTTTTTATGGGCTAGGAGACAACGTGCAACTGCAGCTGCCTCTTGCCACAGTGATCCAGTCTGCTGGTGTCCTTTGGTACCGTGGATTCAGCCATGGTGCCTGCAGGGGGCCTTACTGAAAAATTAACCAAAACCTGGAGAAACTTGAAGGCTCCTTGTTGCTTTTGCTGTCGCTTCTACCAAGAGGGAAAACATGCTCGTTCAGTAGTCCATAGGTCTGCTCTCATTTATGCCAATGTACCTTTATTCAAAGAGGAAATCCTGAGTTAGTGTGACTTAAGATCTGCCCCAGGAGCTGTCCTGAGTTGTTTTAACAAAGCCGTGTTCTCCAGGCTATCACTTATATAACTGGATGTCTGTCCTGCTTGATCCATGCCCTCATCAGTATGCTTAGTGCAAGTGTTATTTGATTTGGTTTATTCTGCTTTCTTTGGAATCATAGATTGATCCCACATAAAAATTCCTGGGGAAATCAGGCAGTTTCTCTGTAGCACTTGATTTTCACTGTACTGCAGCCCCCTAAAAAAACGTAGTCTGAGAGAGAAGGTACAGAGGCTGAGAATCAAAGCAGAAGGCTTCTACAATAAGCTGAGACTCAAATAAAAATGCATAGACATAGGTAATGATGGCTCAGAGAGGAACTGTTCTTTTTCAATTGAACGTATCGAGCATCCAAACAAACAGCAGATTGTTTTTTGGATTTCTTTTTTCTTTTTTTACATAACATATCTTTCGGGAGTCAAAGCCCTATACATAATTAAGGAAGTTTCTTTTTTAACCAGATGCATTGTGATGTGTGCTCTCTAAACAAAATAAATAACCATTACAATATGAGAACCGCAGGATCATTTCATCCCTCCCCCTCTCCCTCCGCTTTGAATTTTCTGTATGGAAAATCAGACGCCATATCCACTGCCTCCTAAGAGCAGCACTGTGATCTTGCAGACTCCTGCATCATGGGAGTCCAGGCACTGGCAAACAGGCAGCACTATAGACCATCTCTGGAAGGAACAAAGAGAGTGCAAAGGCAGGAGGGTGGGATGGGAACCAGGGAGTCAAAGCATCCCCGGGTGCCCTCTTTCCCGGGCCATGTATTGGCATAGAAATGATTTCTCCTTATTGATTCCTGCACTTGTTCACGTGCAGGTCCCATGAGGATGAGTTTGCTCTGCTTGTGTTTATGCTTTTATTTGTATAAGGCTGAGGAATCTATTGGAGAAAAGGAATAGCTGGGAATGAAATATCATTAGAGTAGGACTGTATTGGCATTTTAAGATGAACAGGATAGGATCTGTCTCAAAGAAAAAAATCCTGTCCAGGTCAAGGATTGCTTGTGCCCTAAGTGCTTCTTGAAATCACTGGCCTTCAGGGACTGTTTTCATGGTGCGAGCAACAGGTTCTGATAAAGACAGAGGGTAGCAGGACACACAACAGTGAGGAGAAAAATGAGTGCAACCATAGTCCTAGAGAGCCTAGAAGTGTGTGTGGCCATGCCTGTGTGGAAATCGCTTACCTGTGCCTTTCTGTTGCTCTGCTTCAGCACAATCAATGGATTTGAAAAATTAACATGATATTTTACAGAAATATCTGAAACCTGGGAACAAATTACTGCTGGTTCCAATGAAGGAGAGACCTATATAGTTTGAATGGGGACTGCCTAGAGGCAAAGCTCTTCTGAAAACCAAGTTGTTGCTCAGGTATTTTCTGTTGTCCTTCACACATTGCAGGATGGGGTGCCTTTCTCTGTGTAGGCAATATTAACTTGTATGCTTTTTCATGAGGTATTTACATGAAGACATTCTGCCTCATGTTCACGGAAGAAAAATCCACACAGTTTAAAATTCATCTGGGGCAAAATCTCGGGCTTGCCAGAAGTCTGGCTCCAGTCCAGGAAGTCTGACTTGCAGGCTGGGCTTTTGGGAAAGAAAGCAGCCCTTGGGACTAGGCAAATAGGAAGGTTCCTTGCAGTGTCTCCCACACAGTGAGGCAGGAGGGGAACAGGCGGATGATTTCTGGGCTGAGGTCAGACTGGTTGACCTGTGCTTCTGACAGCTCAGGTGGGCTGCATCAGGGAGGCAATTCTAGCAGGAACTCAGCAAGCCTGGAAACCTGCAGAGCATGTGGACATCGCGTCCTAACTGCTGGAGTGGCTGATGGACACCATGACGTAGTCCAGATGATGGAGCGAGGAGGGTCTGCTCTTTGTCCCCAGTCTTGGGTTTTTAGGATGGAATATTTTTTAGAGTGGAAGGTGTGTCCTTCCCTCATCAAGCAGGATGGTGTTCCTCCATGCTGACCCAACATTTTCATCATCTTGGGCTGCAAACAGCAAGGCATCCAGTTGTGATTAGACAAGTCGTGGAGAAGTCCCCAGTGTCTCACAGATCCAGAATCAGAACAAAATAGTGGTGTCAGGGCTTTAGTACTTTCCATCCCCAGGCTGGTCCCTCAGTTGTCACAGACTGGTGGTCTCAGGTGCCTCAGTGAGCTCCAAAGCCCATGCAGTTGTAACAGACTAAGTAATGATATCCTTTGTCCTTTTTCTGAACCGTATGATTTCAGGACCTGCATTGCTGGTTTGCTGCATTGCCAGTGCCTTAGGACTGCCAGGATCTACAGCAAATGCTCTGAACCTTTCAACATTGGAGCAGTGGTTGGGGTGGAAGGTCATCCTCTCCAACTTTTTTCCCATGAATGTGTCAGGGTGACCTCAGGGCTAGCCTGAGTCAATACACCCATTCCTACCAAACCATGAGGGTCTCAGCTTTAATTTATCAACTTGGAGGCTTTTTGAGGGAGAGATATCTTGAGATGAAACACTATTCTTCAAGATTATTATTGTTACAGTTAATAGGAAAGCAGTTTATATGAAACACTCTGTTCTCTCTATGTCCCACACACTTCTACAGGACATGCTGGATAACTGGTACCATAAAAGTGTGCTTTTGGCAGGATTCAGATAGCAATAAAGTAATGCACTTTAGACTACAGCTAGGAGAGAGAAGGGGGAGAAAGGAAATTCCTTTGAAAATTATAATTTCAGCATGATAAAGTTGGCTGAAGAAGTGCAGCAACTGATAAAAATCAGCCTTGGTAATTGCTGTGGTCACTCTATAAAACAATGAAACATTGAAATGTGCAGAAAGTGTTTTACCATGGATTAAAAGTGCACAGAGTCCATCAGTGAGCAGCAGTTAGCTAATGAGAAAAGCAGATGCATGCATTTAGGAAATGTAAAGAAAACTTAAACCTTGTAAATTTTTATGTATTGCCCCTTGCACCAAAATATGAAAACCAGGTTAAAAAACCCAAAAACCAAACCACAAACCAAAAAACTCCCCCAAGTACATCCATCAGACAAAGAGGAGAACTAGTTGAAAGAAAAACAAGAAATTCTTTAGAAAAAAGCTACTATTGATATATTGAAACAGAACTACTGAGACATAGAATAACACTCATTTTCGATTCTCCTGAACATATTTTTTATTCCCCAGTCATAAAACAAAAATTTTTCCAGCTCCTTTTGGCAAGCCCAATATGCTGGAAATACTGAATAGTGGGTATGTTCTATCGGTTCATCCTCAGAAGGACACCTAGACATGATGGAGACAGTTTTATCAACTGTCTATTGAAGTCTACAGGTAAACGTTTGCCCTAGAGTCCTCCAAAAGTCCAGAGCAGGCTCTGGAAGAGCAAAACATCTCAGACCCTAGATTTTCGTAGCTTGTCCGTCATTTTAAGAAAATTCCCTTGGAAAGTACAATACTGGAAAATCCAGTCTACAAATATGCCTCCAGGATAGACAAGAGAGTGCTTTTAAATCTAAGGCAGCAGCTGGCTAAACTGTTTTAAAAGAGAAATACGTGAGCTGTGTAGTAGCAATGTTAATGCAATCCAGCTTCTGAATGCATTGGTCTGAAAGGTAATTTTGCAGGTACAAGTTCTCGAAAAATTTACCATATACTTGTCTTTTCCTAAATATTAGGCCCATTGACATCCTCTGTTTGTTGAGGAGCAGTCTCTTTGCTTGACTGACAAACATTTTGAGGACTGGTGAAAGGCTTCGTCTGGCACAGAAGCTTTTCCATAAATTCCCTGTGTTGGTACATTGGCCTTCAGAAGCTGAATTTTGAGGTCTCATCCCCCCTTGCTGCAGGCAAAACCCTCTTGAAGTTGGCTATCCTCCAGTATGCTTAGCAGAATATAAAGCACCATCCAGTTTCAAGCTCTGACTTGAGCACCGCGGCCTGTGATGTCCTGAAATGTTTGAAAAGATTTGAAACATGTATGTCCAAACCAAGTGTCAGCACCTTGTTACGAAGATCTCCCAAATGTGAAAGCACTGCTCTGAGAGACAGTTAGCTTAGATCAAGGGGAGACTGGCTTGAGGGAACTGCAGGACTGGCTGCTTGACTCCGCTGGCAGTGCAGAGGACTTTCCAACAGTCTCTTCTCTGTAAAGCAGACGTCTAGAATCACAGGATGTCCCTAGCAGAAGCTCCTGCTCAAAGAAGGTTTGTGGGGTTGCAATAAGGTTACACCATGTTGCCTAGGGCTTCATTTGGTTGTGTCCCACAAAATTCTAAGGATGGGACAGCTCAGCATTTCTGATCTTCCCACTGTTTGACTGACCTTGTTGTGAAAAAGTTTCTTCTTTCAATTAATGTCTTGTCATCCTGTGGTAGCTTTTATCATTATAAGACCTTGCTTTTTCTTCCCTGTAACATCCTTTTAGGTACTAGAGGAGGCCAGACAACATTGGAGGATATGGACTGATTTCACGCACATACTCACAGTTGGAATAACTGAAAAACTAATCAAAGTCTGCTGAGAACGTTTGGAAAGGCATTAAAGCAAATTTGTCCTTTCCATATGTGCTGTAAGCTCCTTTTCCCATCCAGAGTGGTTGGTGGTCAAGCCTGGGTGTCCATTTCTGTGTGCCAGCCAGGTGCATATGAATATCCTCACAGTTCACGAGGACATGCTTGCTTCTGTGATATTCCACGTAGAGATGCCCTGCTGGGAATTGTGTAGAATAACTACAGCTACCAGTTCTTACTGACCAACCTGTAGATATTTCCAGGGTGTTGGGGACTGCTGTCTGATCAGCTTATTGTGAGTGGATTTGGTCGTATTTTAGGGATCACTTAATAGTCCACACATTGCAGAGATCTCAGCTTACAAAGCAAGAATCTAATTGTGATCAAGATATCTTTAAATTTGAAGTAAGCATCTATAAATCACGTAACGCCGTGGATGTCAAATCTGGTCTAGAGGACATACATCTACCTCCTTTCCTATATAATATATGGTAGCAGTTAACTGTAATGAGTGGTAATATAACTCAAGTGCCAAAGGGATTACACATAGAGGGTTCAGCATAAAACACGATACCCAGGGCTTATTCTTTTTCTTTTTTCCCCCCCTTTAATTTTAATGTGGTGGGCTGAGGTATTTACATGCAATCCTGTTGTTGTATATACAGTGCATTATTTTCAGTCTATAAAATTTATATTTCTTTTCAATTAGATTATAGCTGAATCAAAAAAAGAGGAGATTCTGCTCTGTGAATGCCATTCAGTTCCTGCAGACCACAGGCAATTGTCCCCTCCTTCCTCCCCTTCCCCCCCCCCCAACCCTCTCCCCACCCTGCTTCTTTCCTTAACTCAGCTGTGCTGCAGCACTTGATCAATTGCAACAGCACTAAAAAAAAAGTTAGTCATACATGATCAGCAAAATGGCCCAAATGATGTCATCCATCAAGATGGACATCGCAATTTGCCAACTATTTTCTCATAAATCAAATCATAGTCCCACAAGGAAGAAGAGCGGCTCATGAAGAGCCAAGATGGCAGCACTTATCGGCAGACTGAGAGAAATGCTCCCTCAAGTATACAGTAATTATTTTTACTCGATGGGAAATAAAGAGGGGAGAAATGGTAGTGTAGAACTGGAGAGTGTCTGCCTCACTTCATTACTATTCCCTAGGCAAGGGGTGCAACATATGCTTTTCATTGGGAGGCAAATAATTTTGAAACTTGGGACAGGTGAAAACTTAAATGACATTTGCAAACCTTGATTTATTTCCCTGCTTAACTCTGGAACATGCTTTAGATTTAGCTCTATAAGTTTCCGTAGATTAGTGGTCAGTGTCACTGTATTCGTAGTGACCTTTAGCAAGACTTTTCCTTTTTTCTATCAGTTAATTAAATATTTTGGATACTAATAATGCCTTCCTGAAACATCCCTGCTTTCATTTTGTGTGTACATGTGAAACAACAGGGGGATAGCATGAGCATTTTAATTTTTCATTGAGATTCTCTCTTGCATTTTTTTCCCCTCTCTTTCCCTCACTCTCTCTGTTTTTCCCCTCCCATGTGTGATTTTACTTGCTGGAAATCTCATTAAAAGTTATTTATGAGCTGCTAGTGATCCCGTAAGGATTACACCTAATTCAGTCTGTAAAGCTTTTGAGTTACATTGCTTCCCAAGAATAGTCCCTACAGCAAGAAGGACCACCTTTCCCATTGTTTGACTTTCATTAACATTAGTATAAATACTTCATGAGAGTTTCCTTACAAATGCAGAATGGATCATCGACAGGACTTAGGCACCAAACACCATGTTGTACATTAAGATTTGGCTTCCTGATTCTTTGGTTCATCCCGTGTTGCACGTGGGGAAGCTAATGATTCATAAAGGTGACATCATTTGTGCAAGACCCGCAGAAAGTGTCAAGAAAATACTGTTTCCTTGAAAACAGCCAAAGGTTAATAACATTAGGCTCTAGAGTTATTATTTGCTAATCAAATTAAACCTGCTAGTGAAACATCAGAGGGGGTCATGAATCCAAGGAAAACATTCTTCATGTCCCTAGAAGTGAAGAATTCTCTCCTTTCTTAGCCTCTAATTTTACTGTCAGGCTGTATTTTAACATCTTTTTCAGTGACAGTGAAAAGTGTCTGAGATGTTCAGAATATCAAAGGCAGCATTAGATTTTCGGATTTTTCTTGGAGAGCAGTGATTTTGTGCTGTCCTGTCTTAGTTCACTTGGGCCAGTTATAAGAATAAGAAAATCAATACAGGTTTCTTATTTTCCTTTAACAGAAGGATAAGCTTAGGGAAATAGAGAAGCTGAATCACCTGCCCAGAGTGTGTAGTTAGGAAGTATGAGAACTGGGGACAATTACTGAGGATTAATATAGATTCTCACTAGACCATGTAGCTGCCTGGTTGTGTAGTGATGTTGCAAAGGGAACAGGTAACAATCATCTCAGAAGAGCTTTGCTGTGGAGAACAATCTGACCACAGACACACCAGTGTTTGGGCACCTGATTCACCTCATGTGAATAAGCATCTGCTAAATCTTAGCATTTACAGCTCTCAAGCCAAATTGGGCCGGTGTATAGTGCTAGAGACTGTAAGCACAGCAAGAGATGGTCTCTACTCCAACAAGAGAGGAAACAGGAGTAAAAGGGGAGTGCTATCCTCATCTTTTACAGATGTGATGTGAAGAGGCTATAAATACCCTCACTAAGGTGAGTGAGGTTGTCTGCTGGAGAGCTGAGAATTGAACTTCAGTCTCAAATCCCAGTCCTGACCTGAAGCCACATAAAGTCTGTCCTTCTACCTCTGCTAATTGATTTACCCAGCCCTACTGAACATGAAAACCCCTCCCAGGCCAGCTGTTCAATAAAGGGAGAAATTTCAAGGTGGGGAAAATGGCTCGCTTGGGATGAAGCGGGTTTTGTTTCATCAGCTGTCAGGAAGAACTGCTGCGTTTGTGAAGGAAAGGTGAAGACAGAAAGAGAGAGGGAACTCATATTATTTTCAAAACAGTCAAGGAGAAGTAGGAGAGGAACAGAGACTGAGATGACCTGGTCCCTCCACCTTGTGTTTGAGAGTGACCCTCCACTGCTCTTGGCTATGCAGTACTGGAGCTGCTCTTGCTTGTTCCAAAGCAGGCTGATATCCAAGAAGTCACAGTGGAGTGCAGAGAACAGTGTGTAAGGTCTTATAAAAACCACCAAAACAGAAAACTCTTGCTTTCCTAAAAGCTATAAAGGAGACAAGGATGGTAGAAGATAGAGCATGTGCTCTAACTAGGGCCTTGAAACCCAGACTAGAGAAACTATAAAACCATGTTGTACCAAGTCACTCTGGGGAATGGCTAATAAAAAAATAAACATTTGAAAGATGTTTTGCTCTTAATTAGTTGTATAACTTGAGAACGAAACCGGCATTTCTTCAAAGTTCTCAGTTTTCTCTCTCCTGTAGAACAGTCAGTACTGGGATTCAAAGTCCGTTCATACAGGAGTTACCACTTGGAGCCGTTCCACTTATAATTGGATTTCCAACTTTTCAAAATAATTTGTCTTAAAAATTAAATAATTTGGGGATTTTCCTCCAGGCTAACAGAAGCTACTCAAAAATTAGTATTTCCATTTGTCTTTCCAGATTGCTTCAAAATCTTTGATTAAGAAAACAAGCAAAATTTGAACTGTATCTTTGTGAAAGCCTCTGAGCATTACCTGTGACAGCACGTTTGAGGGCAGCAAAATTTGCTTTGCTGTTAACAGGACAGACAGTGTGCTGTGTAATGGTCTTAGATTGTCTTTTCAGGACATTTAAAGATATTTTGTTCCAAAAGCTTGGCATGTTGGCATGTTTTTTACAGTTTCAAGTACTTGCCAAATGACAGTTCATTTGGATTATGTAGTGTGACAACACCAGCTCTATTAAAGGGAATAGTATTATCAGTTGTACTAACAACTCGTAGTTGAACACAGCTGATGTGTGGCTGGCTCCATATCACATTAGGCCTCCTCTTTTGCTCTGGGCACATCTACTGCAAAAGAGAGAGGGAGCAGTCCTGCTGCAAAACATCAGTTTAGAAGGTCCCACCTACCTCAGAAGCCACTGCTCCAGCTGGATCTGAGAGCTTCCAGAAGTCAGGCAGAAGCCCAAAGTCCTCAAGTTACAGACAGATAAAATTTCCAACTGGAAATAGAGAATGAGCCAAAAATATACAGACATGTGGAGGCCACTGAAACAGGGGGAAAGGATCAAAAAGGAAACAAAAAAATCCAAGCAGGTAAGACATTTTCATTTTAAGAAGTCCAACTACTTCTGCATGTTTCAGACCTCTCTCACAGCTTCCTGAGAGCCCTGTGCAAGACCTGGAGCAAACTTGCTGCTCCCGTTCCAGCCAAGCTCCTAATGAGTCAGGCTGAAATCGGCTTCAAATTTCCCTTTTCTCATTTCCTATGACTGTAAGAGAGTCTGTTCTCAACAAGATAAAGAGAATATCTGAATTCCCTTCTCTCTTTTCCTGCCTACCCCCAGCATGCTCTGCTCAAATGGATGTGAACATTGAGAGAGGTAGTGAGAGAAGAGAATTTCCTTCAGTACCTGCAATCCATCTCCTTTTTAGCCAAGTGAAACACGAATGGTAATCCCTTACATTTCATTTGTAAAACGATTTTCCACAGCTATGGAAAGCTGAAGTTGTCACTGCCATTGCTTTCCATCCGATTTCCACTAGGTCTGCAGTCTCTCCCTGCCAACATGACACCCAAAAATGAATGTGTAATTTCATTGCAGTCAGGCTAGTCAGGGATAAGGACTTCCTCCCCATGCTATGATTTCGTTGCACTTATGTTCCCAAACATCTACTAACCACTGTTTTTCTTCAGTGCCATGTTTGGTCGTAACCATTCTTAGTTTTCTGTCTCCTAAACTTCCTGTATCACTATTGCCTCTTCCATTAAATATAACTAGCACTGAGATATTTTTTCTTCCAGATCTTGCATTTCTTCTACTTGAATCCAATTTTGTTTTGGATTTAATATTTGGCTTGACAGAAACACAATTTCCTCTGTTCTATGGGATGAAGTTGGTTTAGTTTTATTGAAAAGTCAGTTCTTCTCCCGTCTCAGAGAAACGATAGGCATTCTCATTTGGTACAACCTCTTAACCACTTTGCATCAGCAGTGACTGCCAACGACAAGGTACTGATAAAACCAGTAGAAAAGCACTTTGCCAAGCAATGATTTTTTGAGTTTCAACATCAAACTTGCATTAATTAAGATGTGCTAAAGGAAAAACTCAAATATGCAATGTTTTAGTTACAAACTCAAATGGGGCTTTAATACAAACGGCTCCAACCTTTGGTCAAAACCTTGAAGATTTCACACAGCAGAAGAAAGAGCTCTGGGTTATAGACACAAATGTACATACACTTATTTTGTGAATAGTTTTTCTGGGCATCTGTTATAGTGCAGCAGGGCCAATTATGCTTCATTTCTGCCTGGGCGGAGAAGGTCTGTGCTCTGTATGTTTTTCCAGAGGCAGTGCCAGTTATTGTGCAGGATTCCTCTGCATCTTTCCTACCTCTGTTTGTTTTTTATCAAGCTGAACAATTGTATTCAGATGCTGCTTTGCATGTAAAATAATCTTTGCATGGATGACTGGAGGTTAGACTTTTCCTTTCACTGCAATTGTACTTTTACATGGTAAGTGTGCATTTCATCACCCCAGTATTCTGCTCTCTGAAATCCTTTCCATTCACCCAGGGCAGAGGAGATAAGCCTTGCTGTCATTGCAGGAATGCATCTGTTTCTGCAACCAGTCTCTGGTTTGGGGGCTGAGCTCAGATAGATCCTGCTGGATCTGTTTCAGCCTTTATTCCTAATGATGGGCACTACTGTTCAGGCAATAGACATAACATACTGAGATGCAGCAGCAGTAGGCATCATCCCAAGCCAATCTTGGAAGGACATGAGTTCTGTACAATCTCAGAAGCAATTGCAAGACAGGCGTAGACCTAGGTATTTGTAGTGAGTGGGGGAACCCAGCAATTTCCATGTGTAGGAGAGTATGGGGAATGTCTGGGACAGCAAGAAGCCTGCAGGATACTGTATGCACTTGAAAGGGCAGAAACCCACCTGTAGCAATAATGTGGAAATTGTGTGGTATATCCTGATTTCTGCCTTGGCTATAACTGGGAAAATACAGCCTTCCTACAGGAAGGACTTCTTCATAGCCATGTGTGCCCACAGGACTGCACTAGAGGGCTGCTCATGTTTGTTCGTATGCATTGGTTGGTGGGACTCACCAGAGTGAATGGACTCATATGCAAGAGCACAGCTCTGCTCCTTCTTCTTCTGCCTCAGGAAAAAACTTTAGCTCCTTGGGGCAACAGCAAGCGGCTCCCTTGCACTGCCCATCCTTTAGATCCCTAGGGTGCTTGGGGATCTGTTTGCACTATTATAAAATGGAAAAGCACTTTTCTTCTGGTTAGTCCAAATTTCATTCTAAATAGATAGAACATTGACAAAAGATGAGCAAGGTGGCAAAAGAAAATGTCATTTTCATGTGGGAAACCATTTTTCAATGGCTTCTGCACCCACAGCAGTTCCAGTGCTCACTGAGGGAAACTTGGAGTTCTCCTACACGTGTTTTCGAGGATGGCTGAATGTGGGATTCAGGTCCGAGGTTGGAGTATCTCAGGTGCCAAGGTTCTGCCTGCTCCACAGCAGGGGAGTGGCCAACAGTGGAGCAAAAGAACTAAAGTGTGGGGAAAAAAACAGTGAAGTACTGTGAAAAATGTGTAGGGCAGTAGCAGCCTCTTCATTCCTTCCTTTGCATTGCTCAGCTGGGCAAACAGAAATGGTTGCTTCCCACGCAGCTAAGTTTATAATGTTTATTTTGCACATCACCGCATTTAAATTCAGGTGCAGGAGAGGGGAATATGGGCACTTTCATTTGTTCAGCTTATTTATGAAAGACACAGAAATGAACATGTGGCATCAGATGAACACCTGGCAATCAAAGCAGTGAGAGCCAGCTGTTGCCTTTGTAATCAGAATTACAAATTCACACCATCCATCCTCATCCTACCATATCAGCATCACTCTTGAAAGAAGAGGAGTTAGCTCTGGGTGCTTATGCTTGAGAAGAATCCGCCAAAGACAAAGCTAAGAAAAGACTCTTCTTGCCTTTTCCTATAAGAAGTGGTAGTTTTTAAGCCAGCTGTGCCTGCAACTCCCAATTGCTACAGAATTCTGCCTTTTCCAGACAAGCCTTTTCTGCAGGGCATGAGACTTTCAACAACTTTGCAGTTTCCAAGTTGAACCCACTTCGTTCCTGACTTCCCTCCAGCTGATCTGTGCAGCATCCTTCATGCTCAAGTTCATAGGTCTCTCTTCTTCTCCTCTGGCTTGTTTATCTGCAGAGTTATTGAAGACCATGGGTCATGAAAGATGCCTGTGTTACCCTCCCTCAAGTCTGTACTTGAAGGCATCAGTCAGGAATCCTATACATTGCAAAAAAAAAAGGGAAGTAGATGACCAAAAGCATCTTGATCATACATACTGAACCTAAATGAAAATAAAGTGTCAGAGCCACCACTTGAGAACATGTGAGTCAATAAAGTTTTATAAAAGAAGCTCATAAAGCTGCCATGGAAGTTTAACCGTTGCATGCATCTAGGGTGAGAGCGATTCATTGGTGCTGGAGTATGATCTTGAGTAGCGTTCCTTTTATCTCCCATGCTGGGATGCTTTATTTAAAACATATGGAGGAGGCAAAAGTTTGTTCTGAATGATTGCTGTGAAATAAAAAGTTAAAATATCTCTCATGCACACACATATGCATATGCACCCAACCAGATGTGGAGAAATTAAGATGGACTGGCAGATGGGGTTGTGCTCACAGTAAAGCACATCTCCAGCAGCGGAGGGCAGAGGGGACCAGCTTCTCTGGTGGCAGCTGATAGACATGAGCACTTGAACAGTTCACAGCCTCTCTGTTGTCCCTGTCATAAGATTTGTAGGTGGCTCTCAGCCAGCCACCGGGATGACGGGTCAGGGGTCACGACCTGTTGATTTACCAAAGTATGATCAACTCACACAAATTATCGGCATCAGAGAGCCCTGACAACTTCAATATGATGAGTGATGAGAGCAATTGTTCATGACATGTGAAAGCAGCAGGAGAACGCCGTACGGCACAGCGGGAGCAGGGCTGCTGGCGAGGCTGCAGGAAAGCTGAGGGCAGCCATGGTCCCCTTGCCCACTCCAGCAACTCGTCTCCTCTGACTGAGGCCAAACTAAACCTTGGGGTCCTACTGCACAAAAGAATCTTTTCAGCTGAAGAAAGCAGGAGGAGGCAGAAAGCATTCCAAGGGATAGCTCGGCGCTTTTTTCCTCACCGCTGTTGCACTCAGTGCAAAAAGATGTGTACGGATGGGGTCTTTAAATCCGATGGGAAGTGCTAGGGCATTCAGATCTAGGAAAACCCTCGAGCTGGTGGTGTCTGTGCAGTTTAATCAAATGGATGTACCAGCTTCTTCAGGTTATCTTTGGGAGCCGTTGTCAAAATCTTTTGTTTTTTTCTTTTTTTCCCAGCTTCATTCACACAGGAAAAATTTTGCCTGGGGTGGGATGGGAAAATTATAGCTGCTGGGCATTTTGCCTTGATCCATCAATTCCCCTTAATCGACCACGCTATTCAGGTGGGGCCAGAGGATAGCAGAGGCAGTTGAAAGGATGCAGAGACTGCTGAGGGGTTAGGGCAGGGGTGGTAAGTGCGCACGTGTGTGTGTATACCCACATGTGTATGCAGGGAGGAAGAAGAGAGCCCACACTCCAGGAGCAACTTAGCAGGATTTTTCTTTGAGAAAGTCTGGGGGTTTTTTAAGGAGCTGTAGTAGTCTTGGAAAAAATGCTCTTGCACTAGAGAAAATAGGGATGGCTGTGGCAGAGCATCTTTCTGGAAGGAGTGTAACACAAAGCATCACTCTCACCTCTCTATCTCCTCCTGCTCCACCTGGTCCCACATGAGCAGCTTCTCACAATCAACGTAAATAAACTAACAAGAACAGTTGCACCCTCCACACAATGCAGAGGGTGTATTGTACTCTGCCCATTGCCAAGTTTATTTGAATTTGTTTCTTTGTGGAAGAAGACGCACAAAATTAGCTTAATGATCACAGTTTTTCATTTCTTACTAAAAATCTTTAGAATATTTATTTCATAGCCACCAAAGTCACCACAAAGTATGAGGGAGCAGAGATGAAAGGTCAGGATATTTTTTCATCTTTACCGTAATGACCTTTTAAATATTTATTTTTATTTTTATATATATATATAAGGGTAGAGTAAGGCAATGCTTTAAAATATATATGTCTAACCTCGGGTTTAAACCAAACAAAATAGTATTTAAAGAAATGCTGAATAAATTATTTATTACCCTGGTCAATAGTTGCAGAAATACAGTTTATACAAACACATTGCAATTCCAGCCATTCTAAGTACTGGACTGAGAAAAAAACCCCTAAACCCCTTAATGCAATTTTAATAAACCTAAAAAAAGTCATGCTCTTGTTTCAAGCTGAATAGTTTGCTGTTTCTGAATAATAATAATTCGAGACCTAAATCTAACCACAAGAGTTTAGCGCACAGATGAAACATTCTTGCTGGAAAACCCTTAAGAAATAGATGTTTGATTCAGGATCTGAGTCAGTAAAACAAGATGTGATGGTTTATTGGGACTGATGTTAAATAATAGAAAATGAGGACAACCAATCTAGAAAGAAGAGGTGTGACTATTTGGAGGGATTAATTAATAAATTAATAGCTGTGTGCATGGATGGAGTACAAACAAGTCAGCAACGGATTGTTATTCATTTAAATGAATATGAAGAGCAGATCATTCCTAAAGGATGCTAAGCTATTTGGGCTACAGGAAAGACTGTTTAAGAGTGGGATGATGCATGGATGGATGGACGGGTGGATGGATGGATGGATGGATGGATGGATGGATGGATGGATGGATGGAAGGAAGGAAGGAAGGACGGACAGAGAAACTTAGAGATAAGAATGATATGGGGTGCAGAGGGGAACACACACACTCACACCCATACATTTATATAAAGTAAATTCTTCAAGCACATGTTTTACTACTGTTTGAGGGTCAGACTGTAACATTACAGCATTAAAGAATCACAGAGGCTGAAAAAGACCTCTGAGATCATCAAGTCCAGCCTGTGACCTAACATCACCATATTGGCTACACCATGGCAATACGTGTCACATCCAGTCTTTCCTTAAACACCTCCAGAGATAGGGACTCCACCACCTCCCAGGGCAGTCCATTCCAATGTCTGCTCACGCTTTCCGTAAGGAAGGACTTCCTAACATCCAGGCTAAACCTTCCCTGGCACAGTTTCAGGCCCTGCCCTCTCATCTTGTCACTAGTTATCCAGGGGAAAAGCCCAATTGCCACCTGACTACAAACTATCCATCATTTGATCATATTTTTGCCTCACATAAAAACTGACAGCATTTTAGTGAGCGTGTCCTGGTATATGAAATTGTACTTGATTCAGTTATGCTACATCAGGAATAGTTAAAGATCATCCCTTTTCCACATTGTTATTGCTAGTAGTGGCTTTTTCCTAAAAAACCCCAAACAGACATAAAGAACAAGTCGTTTGTCAAAAAGTGCTGATTGCTTGCCATCAAGGCTTTCTGCAGAAAATGTTTATGGTTTTGCATTTTTAATTAAATAGTTTTTTTAATTGTTGGAACATAAGTTTCAAAACAAAAAAAATCCAGTTTTTCAGTTCAAAACAAGATTGTTTGAAATGTACGTTAATTAGCATACAAAAATAACAATCCCAGTACTAAAATGAAATGTCTCAGACTGATCAAAACAGAAACAGGTTTCCACAGCCCTGAAGTGATATAATTTTTTGCTTTACAGAAGTTTTCAGGCTTTTCATTATTTGTCAAAATGAACAAAACCCAATTTTTTTAAAAAAATACACAAGAGATGAGGAGAACAATATTTTGTCCAATTTGAGAGTACTGCTCAGGGTAAGTATGAGCATCAGAGCCTGGACGGAATAAATGAATAAATACATTAAAAACCAATAGATCAAAGCAATCTGGTTTTGAGCAGGGAAGCACTTCCAGTTTAAGGGTCAGCAGTTTTGACACAGATATACAAATATTAATGTGTGTATTAAAATAAAGCCAGCAGGATATATAAATCTATACACACATGCACATTCACCCTCTCTAATAACTTCATTTGATTTTTGTATTTGGCTTTTTCTTCTCCACGCCAATGTGCTGTGCCAATTTCATGCAGAAACATCATAGCTAAAACAATAGCCACAAAAACCTAGATTAATGATTAACTCTGAATCAAGAGTTATAAGCACTCATCAAGGTAATACATGATACAACTTAGCCATTTCCTCTCTCTTTTCAGATTTTCAAAAGGGGCAAGGGAGCATGAAGAATAAAGCCAGGCATCCTTATTTGGTTGAAATAATAGCCAGTATACCACAACTTCAGACAAATCCTTCTTGCTTTCTTTCAGTGGCCTTAACCATTTTGATCTCATTTCATCATTGAATGGACCCCTTAACAGAGAGTGACCCCATATTTTAGGACTGAAAACATACACCTTGTTAGTGTGAGTTTATTTTTTTTGTTGTTTGAAAAGTGGGCAAATGTAGTCAAAGCTCTCAGAAAACATCACAAGAGGCTCTTTCTTCTTTCATGGCACATTGAACATGTAAAGTAATCATTGTTTACAATACAGAGGCAGATAGCAAAGACGTGTTTGTTGTCTCATGCTGCATCTAATTATGCATTAGATTTTGATTTCGGTTGCTTTGCCTTTCCATGTTATTTTAATTTTGAATGATGATCACTGAGGGGAAAAAAAAGAGAGAAGAAAAGATGGGGATGTGTCAGCAAGGCAGTGGTCCCCCCGCGTGGAGCACGTGTAGGCTGGACCTGGAGCACTGTGCTTGGCACTGGGCACCTCATTACTGCAAGCAAATTGGAGGAGTCAGAGACAGCTGCAAGCGCAATGAAGAGGCTGCTAGGGCTGGCTTGAGGAGACAGATTAAAAGACTGAAATATGTATAGATTGGGCAAGTGACGAAGCAGCCCCCCTCCCCAGGCAGCAGCTCTGCACACCAGAGATTGGGGAGTCCTTTCCAGACAGCCTGAGGTTCTCAGCTACGGAGAAATGGGGTGATATGGAACAGAAAGGAAACACAAGTGCAGTCTCAGGAGTTGCTGGGTTTGGATGTGAAACAACAAGAGTTGGAGTAACCTCCCCAAAGAAGCTGTGCGAGGTCCCTTACTCGGGATGTTTGGGCAGACTCAACTGAGTACTATACTGTTCCCAGCAGGAACAGTCTTGACAATGTCCTGGTGCATCAACATGCCATTTGCTCTCCTGACTTTTGTTTCTCTCTCCCTCTTTGTTGGCTGTTTGCTCATTTACTTATAATAGTCTCATAACTGGATGCTTCCTAATGCTGTAATCCCAATGTCTTTTATCTGCTCTGAAGGACCTTTACACTCAGTCTCTCAGCCTCCTAGACACATTAGTTCTGCTCTTGATGACAACAGAAGCATGCAGCAGCCTGAGATATAGGTGGGGTGATAGAGCAATACTAGCTCACTCTCTGCCTTCTCGTCTCCTCCAAAGGTGTAGTTCAAGGAGGGAAGAAGTTTGAGAAATGGTTCTTTGTCTATCTCCAACACTGAATGTTATTTGACCCAAAGAAAAGGCTGTGCCGTGGGTTTTCCTGGAATCAGCACTGAAAATCGCTGGAATTCCTGGGATTAAAACACTGCAAAGGACATTATCGGGCACAGGCAGCACCGACCAGAGTAAGTGTCAGTACTGCAGTTGTGTGGTTAATCTTAGGATATGTACTGAGAGAGAAAATGTCTTCCGCTGGGTGAGAATATGACAAAAATGAAACTTACTGAGTAAAAAATTGCCTGAAAGGGCTTGGAATGTCACAGCTACTTTTTTTTCTCTAAAAAACTTTTCTCAGCCATTTATAGTGAGCATAGTAGATGAAGAGGATTAGCATAAGAAACCCTGCTCAATGCAGAACTTGTAAATATTGAACAAAACCTGACAGTTATCCAGAATGAAAAGGGAAAATAAGACTACAGAGAAAAAAAAAATCAGTTAAAAATTAATTTAAATTACCCCCAAAATAAGGACATTCACTGATATAAAACCCAAATCTTTGGGGATAGTGTAAAGGAGAAATCAGACATCTGCTTACAGAGGTTGATAAACAGATAGAAAAATAAATGAGAACTCTGTGTGAGTGAGCCAGGGGCCTTGGCTCCAACAATGTCAAAGAAAGACTCTTACAGATGTCAGCCGACGGTGGATCAGGACCCAAGCTCTAAGTGGACAATCCAGAATATTACAAATCTCTCTTGGGATCAAGTTGCATCCGTGTCATCTAATTACAGATAAAACTACAGAGTATTTAACATCTCGTTAATTTAAATACCTGGGGCCATATCATGCCATCAATTTTTAAGTAGATGTCCCCACTGATATCAAAGAGGAGTTCACATAATACGACCCACATAGCTGAACCTTAAGGGTAAAGCAGACAAAGAGAGGGAGAGAGAGATGCAACAAAATATTCCCACTCCCTTTTCCAGTCTCGTTTTTTTCTATATTGTAGGCTTGGTACATTCTGTTAGCTGGTCTCCGAGAGTGATTTCTATAGCAAACATTTTACAGGGATGATGCTGAACCATGTTCACAAGATGGGGATCTTCAAGCTCAGTTTTAAGCTTCCTTACCAAAAGAAGGCCTTCGGTAGCAGGAGGGTTATCATGTGTCTCTTTCAAGCTGTCAGAGGTTGTCAGAAAGACTACAGATTTTAGCATTTGTTCTGTTTTGTTTGTTTTTATTTCTGATCCTGACTAGAAAAGTGAGAGAAAATGCAGATCCTGGTATTGGAGATGTCAGAGAAAATGTTGAAATGTTCTTGACAAGCAGTGGGTTCTCTATGAGGACATTTTTTAAATCAGGTTTTTAATACTTTTGAAGTATCATACTAATTTATTTTTTCCAAAACAACCTCAAGTGGAACGTGACAGAACTAATGCTGCTTTTCTTGTTTTGAATCAGAACATTTCAAACTCCTGTGATTTTGATTTTCACCACTTCTCTTCAGCTTTTCTTCTTACTGACTACCGAGCAGAACAGATTTATGTGATGATAACAGTTGCAGTTGCCCCATCATTTCCCATTTGCCTTCGCAGTTTTTTCAGTTGTGCAACCAGCAGAGAAATATCTTCTGGAAGTTATAAAAGTGTCAAGAGGAAGAAAACAGAATCGTTGGATGGCTGAGGTTGGAAGGGACCTCTGAAGGTCATCTTGTCAACTCCTGAACAAAACATGACCAAGTGGTGCTTTTTAACTTCCAAATAAGCTTCAAGAAATTAGAACAGCTTCATTTTCCCACTTATGTCCAGCTCCTGTCACTTGTGGTAATGACAGCACAGGTGCTCAAAGCCCATAAACTTGACATCTAGGACTTCAGAGGACCTTTTCCCAGTTCTGCCGATGGAAGTCGCTACGTGCGTTGATTAGTGTAATAGCAATACTGCCTGCTGCGGCTGAGCCACTGTTTCAAAACTGCTTGAGATGTTTGCCTTTTCCTTGGCCCCTAAAAAATGCTCACAAATACACTGCAGTCTGTAGCCATGAGTTTTCCTGCTGAGTTCAATGACTGTTCGCAGACATAAAATTAAACACATGTTGAAGTGCCTTGCTAATCAAACCTTACAATCAATACCACCGCAAAGACTTGCTTCAGCTTCTGCGCTGAAATGTGCTGTGTAAGGCTCAGGCTGTTATAGAATAAAGACTTGGGTCTTTGTCAAGAAATACAAAAAATTTGTTCTGTTATTTAGTTCTACATGTTAGAAGAACAAAATAGAGCTAGCTCTGTTAGGTGCACTGTGTCCTGGTCCTGAAAAGGCTTTGCCTAAAAGCATGAGGAGGTTAAGATACCGTATGCTTAAACACCCATTCTCTCCTAACGGGATTTTATTCCAGGGCCTTCATTAAAGTTGAAGGATTCTGTTCTTATCACATAATAATACAGGAGTCACTGAAAAGTAGTCAGTGGAGAAGATGATGGCAGAAAGGCCACACTGCAAGAAGGTGACATTCCTTTTGGCTTTCTAGACTTCTGCTTTGCAAGTAAAATTTCCACAGTAACTTAGATACCACATTCTTTTTCTTTTTTGATATTAGGAGTGTTTCACTACTACTATCATAAAACTCACTGCCTCTACCAGGTAGTTAGCAGGAATAAGCCTTTGCTGGCTGTTTTAGAAGAGATTCATACTCTCAAACTGCTGTGCTTCATTGATTTTGGACTTCCGTGTTTGCAAAGACCATAATGATGAACCCAAACCAAAGCCATTCCAAGGATCAGCCGCAACTGCTGGACTGAAATGAGGTGCCAGGCAACTTTGTCACCCCAGACTGAAGTTTTTTTACTTTATCAAATGCTTCTGTTTTGAAAACTTTAATAATGAGAATAGTTTCCACTTCCATAACATCAGCACCAGTTTTGAAGCAGAGAGCAAAATGCACTGGTGTAAAGATTGAAAGCAGTTAGTGATTTGGCTGCATTTAGTTTAGGGCATCAAGATATCCAGCACATGTTAGGAGTTTTTCGTAAGTGCCCAGCACCTGAAGAAATCATAATCTTTCCAGAAGTTGCTAGGGATGCTTCCAAATTTATTAAGTGTGTAAAAAAGAAATCAATAATGTCATTAAAATTGGAAAATAAAATACCCAAGGGTAAAACCTTCTGAATCTAGTCTGTCCCCCCAGGACAAAACCACTTGCATCCGATGTTAAATTCTTGGTTAATACTCTCATTCTATTTTTGGTTCAGAAATTCATTTTAATCCTAAAAAAAATCCCCTTTCTCTTTTTTTCCTATTTGTAATTCTCTAAGCTTGTGAGAACAGAGTCCCAAATATTTTTCAATGTGAAGTGCATGGTTTATAAATAGCAACCGTGCACATGTGCCCAAGAAGGGATCAAAAAGTTGCGTAAATCAGACCAAACCTTTGGAAGCTGGTGGAGTCTTTCCATTGACTTCATCAGCTTTGGAGCAGGACCTAAGGTAGAAGGGGTTTACTTTTATTAAACATTTAGGGCTTACTTTGGAACATGTCTATAAGAGGTAGGATGGAATTAATTGCAACAGAAAACTGCCACCAGCAAGAGTACCATAAAGAAAGTGAAGTGTTTAAAGAAATGGATTGAAGGGTAAGGCCAGGATTGCTGTTTATCAGGGGCAGAGACCACCAGAGAGGAAGAGGCTGATGAAGTGAATACTTGGACAACTGGGAGAAAATCTGAAGTGATGATACAGATATTGCAAGATCCACAGAGAAGGAAAAAAGTGCAGAGAGAACGTTAAGAGAAGAAGTCAGGAAACAGAACAAAGGAAGAAAGGCAGAGATTCAAAGGTTGCCTAGGAAAGCTTCTGAGTTGTCTGTATACAAATGTGAGACACCTAACAAAGGAAGCAGGGAAAAACAGAGACCTGGAGGTAACTCAGATGGGATTTGATTGATCACTCCTTCCATGAACTTCTCTAAGACTTTCTTTTATGGCCCTTCAGTACATGAGTAGCTGCAGAAACATGAAATAGTATCCGAAGTTTTAAAATTACACAAGATTTTGCGTAATCTGCTGGCTGCCCCTCTGCTGTGGCTTGCAGTGATACTGTGGTTGTAAAGGTTGTTCAAGTACCTGAAACTGGGTTGATCTGCAGCACCTTGTCATTAAGTCAGTGGGATATGTATTGAGAAGCAATCTCTGCTCCAGTGACCTCCCTCTGGGATTTCCAGCACCCCAAACAGCACAGTATTGTCAGTGGAAACACTCCTCTTCCTACCCTTGTTCCCCTCAAGTAACTATTTTTGAAGCAGACACACTGCCAGATTCACACCTGGGCTGGACACAGCAGTAAGGGATTGCTGGGAGCCCTGCTGCTCCTGTGTAGAAAGAGACAGTTACTCCTTGGGACTATGGTACTAGAAAGCTTATAGCCCTTCGAGAAGCTCTCACTCTACATCAGGGAAACACCAGCAAGTGAAAAGCCTTGAAGGATGGACAATGGAGCCATTTGCCAGCTGCAGTCTTGTAGCTTTCCTATCTAGAAACAGGTTTCTCACCAAAAGGAACATTCATGACTTAATCTTCCATTGTTACTGTGAAAGTCTGTGCAGTTTAGAATCATTTCTACTATCTATATGTTGATAGTTGCATCTGACAACAAATGTCCACAACCTTCCTTTTTCCAAAGAGAAATGTTTATTATAAGGGCACTTCTAAACAGGGTACCTATGCATCTGACACCATGTCAGCTCCCTGTACGTCAGGAGAAGATGCTTCTTGAGCTTGTGGTAGAACAATAGTTAAGCATGAAACGTACAAAGAAATAACAGGGCTTTCTTAGCTATACTGTTTCTCAGTTTCTCTGCTCTCTAGAAGGAGTTGGTGCAAAGTTTTAAATAACTATATTAAATAACACACAGACACTCCACTGCAGGCTTGATTGCAATCACGTCTTCGGATCAGTGGAGCTTTGCAAGGAAAAAATTGGGTTGAACAAACAGAACAGGGAGCCTTGAGAATGTGGACAGAGGATGCACATCCTGTGAAGCTGTCACCAGTTCTCGGGCTAAGCACTAACAAGTATTTTAGAGGCCAGGAGAAAGGTTAAACCAGTACCATTGTTCTCACGATTTCAAGAGTTTAGATATAAACAAACCTGATTCTTGGCTGTCTTGCTTGCAGAGAAGACAGGCTTTTGTAAGGGTGATTCTGGTAGGGATCAGGTTTGGACCAGGTAGATCTTATCTCACAGAATGCTTGTTATTGCAGGATCCATTTAAGAGCCATACTCGCCTTTTCTCTCCATCTTACCTAACCATTATATTTCTATATATATTATTATGTTATGAATATGGTCATCCTCCCCTTCCTCCCCTCCTCAGTCCTTCTTTTTTTTTTTTTCAGCTGAATTCATACCTCATTGAGTTGCTTGTTCTCAGCAGCACAGTTAAGAGCAAGAGTCTGGCAAAATACTGCCAAAGGGCTCCAGTAAGCGAGTGTAGTAACTCAGAGGTGGTATATTCCCTCTGCTTCAATACTGCATGACTGTCTGCTTAGAGGTGGAAGAATTTGTGCTGGAGGCAAGCGTTGATTGACACACAAAACCAAAATCTTATTATTTCATCTGGGAGGTTCAGCAGGGCTTACTGTTGGCTTCTGTTTTGTTACCTTTCCCTCAAATGGGAGGAGGTGTAGGTTAATGTATAGGACTTTGCACACATTAGTATTTAAATGTTTAAGGTGTTTGTGCTGCTTTCTGCAAAACTGAAGAAGTAGTGACTGAAGTCTTACTTAATGGATTACATGTGCTTTCAATAGAAAGTGGTAGGCTATCAAGGAATTGCTATTTTTCATCCTAAAGTGATATAATTAGGGTATAAAATAGACAACCATTACTAAAAAGATGGAGTTGTGAGGCCTTACACTGCTCTGAGTTTCTTGCTATGACTATTTCACCACAGTGAGTAAGAAGTCAATAGGGAATCACTGCTGCAACTGCTGGAATGCCACCTCAGCTTTGCTTCCTGTGGCATAGCACTGGCACATTGCAGCTCTGCAGGGCTGGATGGAAAGAATGCTTTCCATGCTGCTCTTCAGCCCATGCTGGCACTAGAAATGGACACACAATGATGGAAATATCTTAGGGCTGAATGTGTTGAGTGAAAACAGCATCGAAAGTGTTCAGCTTTCTATTGTGTGCTGCAGATACCGATTTCCCCAGCACAGATAGTTCTCATGGAAATTCAGCCTACATTTTGGCATCTATATTAAAACCCTTTAATCTCAGTCCCTAATTTTCAGGATGCCAGAATGAAATTCCTAGTTCTTGAAGTACTCTTGAATCCCAGACTCCTTCACTCAGTCTAGAAAGCAATGAACTTCCTACTGAAGGAAATCTTTCTGTTTTTACCAAGCTTCTCTGGCTTTTGAAATCTAGAAACAGAAGCATGGTGGTTAAAGGAATTCTGCATCTGACAGCTGCACCTCCCTTTTTTGGCTGGAGCTAATATACTTACGGTAAAGTTGCTCTTTCGTTTCCTCTAGAGATTGTGCACACATGCCCTAACTTAGTGACTGTCAATAATTTTGGAGCAAAATTTGTTGTTGACCTACTGCTCATTCTGAGTACGACAGTTGCCTCTAATTTGAAAAAGATTCCTCCACAGCTCATGCCTTTCATCCTGGCTATCTGTAGTTCACAGAAAGCAATTGGAGTCCCAGCAAATGGCTATTTTTTTCCACTTTGTTTTGGTCATTTTTTACTGGACTATATTTTTAATATTTTCCAGAGCATCTGGAATTTGCAATAGATTTATTAAAATGCATACTGAATTCTGAATATGCAAATAGAGCATTAGATTCCTTATTCATTCTTAAATGTTTTTTAAATCAGAAAAAGTGAGAGCCAGTGCTGACAGGGCTATGCATATGTGAGCTCTCTCCACCAACACAATTAAGTTTTTAGTAAATCTGTTGCACATTGTAGTTCACTCTTCAAAAAAGTGCCATTTAAAAGGTACTACATTCTTTCTGTGCAGTGTCTTACTGAGAGCAACAATGAATGTATTTGGGGATAGAGATCTGGCAGTAGTCCACATTGATCTGTGGAATATCATCCCTTGAATTTTTTTCTAACAGGTCCTGGAAGCAAGAAAGTAAAATCTTTTAAATGGGTCAAATAAAAAAAGAAGCAAGACTCACCCAGCAACACACCCCAAGGAAAGAAACACATCAGAACAACTGACATGAGGCGATTCTGACCCCTTGATGTTGGGATATTAACTATAGACAGACTCAGCTAGCGAGTAAAACATTTGAAACACAACACAAAGGCTGTTCAAATTTATGATGATTCAGACACACATCATGAACTCTGATCATATTCACCAAGTGCAGAACCAGCTGCTGACAAGGACCCTAACATGCCCGGCACCTCACCTGCAAGAAGGTGTATCGCCAAGCAAGGGAGTTGCTGATGCTTCAGTGGTGAGTCTGGCTAAACACATTTTAAGCCCAAGAAAGGATAGGAGATTGAAGCATTCAGTTGATTCAAGTGAACTTCAAAACCACTTTGTAGAAAGGGAATCTTTCCAGACAAAGTAGAAGTATTGGACCCTCTCCTTTAAAAAGAGGTAGATGAGGGAGGGGAGGGTGCAAGGAGAGCAAGAGGGGTACCTGAGGCAAAACTAAGGGAATTTGGTTTTGGACTTTCTGAAGAAGCAAAGCATTATATTTCCTTGTGGGTAAAGGGGAGGAATCATCATCTTGATGGCCTGGGAGAAGGTTTCATTCCTGCAGGTGTTGAGTTTTAACTTGACAGATGGTGAACTGTGATCAGCAGCAAGGCAGTGCACTCAGTAGGGTAAATCCCATGGGTTTCCTCATGCGCATCACTGGAGACAATGCTTCTCTGTGCATCGCCCACAGGAAAATACCACCAATCTCCAGCTTTCCATAGGATGGTGTCCTGAACTTCCACATGAACACTTCAACTTTCCTTTTCCTAAAGCTGTCTCTTGAAGTGTGTATGGCCGGTAGAGCTTTGGAGAGGTCTTGGGAACCAGCTTTGTGTTCTTAATGCTGCAGCTCCTTTGGCCTGCTAATAATTTCCAGTCACATTTATCAATCCAAAAAGAGGTTTTTTTGGTAGAAATGACATAATTTCCCAGAGACACAGCTTAGCCTGGGGCTGCTCCATTGCTACCTGAGCAAAATGGGCAGTGGTAGTGTTCCAATCTGTCCCTGCTACGGACTGGCACTGCTCCTTTTCACACCATGCAAGAGCAGGAATATTTCTCAGCTTATCAACTTTCTTTGTATAAGATACTCTCATGTTCCTGAAACTGGCTGTTTTCATACACATATGAGATTTTGATAGGGTGCTGGATTTCAGTGAAAGTTCATTTGCTTTTGGTTTTTAGCTATTGTGTTTGTTTCAAAAATGCCTTTGTCATCATTTTCGCATTCTGTTTCCATTCAAACAAAGAGCAGCTTTACATGGGGAAAGAAAAGGTCAGAGGTTACTAAGAGCACGCCAAAGAAAATAAAAGGGTAGCACATATACAAATGTTTTCATCATTCTGTCCTGATTTTGCAATCTGGGACTATGATCAACTTTCACTAACATCACATCTTTAGGGCATGCATCCCACTTGCAATTGCTTTCCATGGAAGGCAAGGGCAGATAGTTCCTTCGGATACTCAGTCTTTGCAGATGCTTTATAGGACCACAGCAACCACAGAAACTCCAGGCTCCACACTATGTTCTCTCACAGATCAGAGCAGATTTGTTACCAGTTTCAACAGGAACTGTACAAACTATCCCAGGGAGTATTTAATTCTTCATAACATAACAGCATGTTGCCGTGAAAGCCCTCACTTGGGCAAAACCCCACTCCCACGTACCAAAACAGATCTGCTGTTGCATACTTCACCCCTGATTAACTGGCAGAGTTTCCCGGATGTTCAGCATCATGTACCAGTATTAAATCGTGCCACTGCCACTAAACTTAAGAACTCTCTTTCAAGGACCAATGATATTCACAAGCAACAAAGATGAATTAAACAACATCTACATACAAGGTCAAATACATTCAGCATCCCCTTTGGCGGTGACTGAACAGTGTATTTCTGTGTTTAGGGACTGAAAAAGACCTTCAGAAAGATTTGGAGAAGAACCTTTATTTTAGGAAAAGGCAAAATATGTTCTTCACAAAACTGATATTTTGAGCTCTCTTATCTCTGCATGCTAGGGTTTTATTTTCTTTCATTTTTCAAAGCATGACTGCCTATAGAGGTGCGGGATCATGGCAGGATGCTGGGAAACGTTTGCTCTTTCCTTCAGACCTGAGGATATTCCCAGTTCACAAGTTGACCCAGCAAGATGCTGTTTAGGAAGATGCCAAATTAGTGCACCTGAACCCCATGGCTCCATGCGCTCATTTAAAATGCTTTTTGCTGGATACTGCAGCATTAAATACAAGATCCAGAACAAAGAACCCTTCTGTATGTCCTAAAAAATTATATTCTTGAAAACTATGCACAGTCTGGGATCCGTGTTAAATTCCTTCTGAGGCTTACCATCCAGCCCTCATGAAACCCAATCTAAAAAAGTTCACTTGTCCCGAGAGCGGGTCCCATGCACAATCACTCACGGTGAATTACTCACCGTGCAAATGTATGCAAATGCATTCCCACCAGTTAATCCAGAGCCACAGATACAGCCGAAAGTGTGTCTTGCTGAAAGAGAAGTATAATGGACTGGTGGCTATCTTGTTTAGATTAACTGTACATGCCAGGCACAGTTTGGGGTTTGGGTTAATGCCATCCTGCGAGAAAAAAAAGGAGTGGGTCATGGACCATCCATGTTCCCTCAGTTATTTATTTATTTTCCAAGGTCCTGCCGTTTCTGCTCTTTTCATTTGTTGGTGTTTTTAGTGTGCTCAGGAATTATTTGGTAAGATATTCAAGATTTCTAGTGGGATTTCTTGATAATGGACAGATTCTTTCTCTTCATAATGATAGCTGAGCTTCTTGAGAGCAAAGAGACACTTTGTTCTTTGTTCTCAAGGAGACAAACTGTTATTTCTTTCCCTGAAGAAGCTTCTAATATGATGGGTGAAATATCAGGAATAATTAGACCAAATGGTGATGTAAATCCCGCTAGAAATAATGCATCCGTTATTTCATTTTATGCCCATCGCTCTAGTTTCTGCCTGATTTAAATCCATGTGAAGAAAGCTGTGGGTATTCCCTTTATAACAACTACAATAAATTTCTTCATTGAATATTTACTAGTCCTGAGTTGCTCCTTTTTTGTTGGACCATCATCCCACAATTAAAAAATAAGAAGGTAATTTAGCCGTTTCAAGGGCTGCTATTGCTTAATTTCAGAGGAGGGGGGCTGACAGTTGAAAGGTTAATGTATTTCACTGATTGGGCCCCTGGGGTTCATTTTTCTGGAAAAAAAGCTCTTTCAGATTTTATTAAGAAACCAGTGTAATGCAAAGGGGAAAAGCATCTTCTACTTAGCGCATGCGAGGCAGTGGCTGTAGGAGCCCGCATTTCTCTTCCTAGCTCAGCACACAGCCATCGCTTTTGCCCCCCTCCTCTGGATATGAGGCAGCATGAATGCAGACTGGGTCTGGCATGGCCTTTGTGGTGCTCTGACCCATCAACACCATGTCTCTGCAGAGGGACAAATCCTGCCAGGAGTGGCACGGGGACCACATGCTGTTCTTGTCATAGTTCTGAGAGTGAGAAGCAAGGTGTCCTGAACATCATGAGTCATGAAATTATTAGAAAGGAATTTGCTTCTAAGTGCCTGACTTGTAGGGTCAGCTGCCATGGGCACCCTGTAGCAACCCAGCAGAAACCACTGACACAAAGCCCAGCTCCTCTGGCCCCAGCAGGCAGCACCACAGTTCAAAACCCACCCAAGCTTCAGTGTCAGCTGTTGGTTCACCAATGCCGTGTTGATGACCAGCATGATCCCCTTCTTCCCACCCATGCCTTGAAGGCTTCTAGGGTATCTAGCTTCAGATTGACAAGTGCAAACAAGTAAAGCACCTCAGGGAATAAAAATTCAGTCACAAGAGAACACCATCAGCAGTTTTCCTAACATTCTGGTGTTGAACCCACCCCCAGACCCTCTCCCAGTGACATTTCTCTTTTGTGCTGCTGCTTGCTGTTCGCTCCCTACTATGATCTTCAGTGACAATCGACAAGCAAAAGACTGTTTTTCAAAGGTTTAAGCGAACACTGGGAAATACCCTCTTCACACAATTAAATGCATTCATGCTAACACAGCCTTATGATTCACACACTCACTGGAAAGCCAACAGCTCCACGGTGTTTTAAGGGATAGCAATGCTTCGTGCCAGCTTGGCATAAATGTGCTATTACAAGGGAGAAGAGATACTAGTCACGTAAAGTACTCGGTGTAGGTTATTTCTCACTGCACTTAGCAAGTGAAGTTTCTTGAGACAAGACCTTTTTAGTGAGAGTGCGCTAAGATTTTCCCATTAGGTAAGTTAGCATGCAAGGGACATTGCTTGACATAATTTAACTTGCTTGATTTGAATGTCTGCATCAGAGGATTTTAATCCATTATTAAAAGAATTCTGTAAAATTTCCACAGTGCTGATGTATCTGGCTGATATTTTTATTATTCTGACATCCCAGAAACTCAACCTTTATAGGCATCACGAGGCAGTAAAATAATATAAAACAGCTATAAAATTGTCTGCTTGGGATGGAAAATTCTGAACATTGGAGAAAAGGTTAACAAAATAAAACGAAAATGTCACAGTCTTCAAGCATCTAGAAGAATTGTAAGAACATCCCTTTATTGTCATTTTTTGTACCCCCTATAAAAATTGTTTCCCTCTCAGCCCCTAATGAGTTGTTTTTAGCAGTGTTTGTCTATCCTAAATTACCATGTGAGATGAGTACTAGAAGTAATGTGGTTTTAGTTTGGGGACTTGTGCTGGGGCTGGAGCCTGTGTGAGCACGGCGCAGCGAAGCAGGGTCAGGAGCGCTGCCTTTGCTGCCAGGGACCGTCTCTCTGCTGGCTTTAGCTCTGCTTATTGATATGCTTTATAGATTGAAATGACTCAAGAACAGGGGAAGAAAATGTTGTCTCTCTCACCACAGTGAAGAATTTGTATTTATTAACTTCTAAAAAAATAGTTGAGCAATACATGAGAAAAATTACATTTTCTTAAAAAAAGAGTAAAACCCTGATGAGTTAAACCAAACCACAAAAATAGGAGAATCAGCATTTCCCATCCCTAATGATTCTATGATTTCTAGCCATCCCATTGTAAATCAAATTTCTAACTCCTGGTTTGGCTATACTAGACTCACGGAAATAAAATGCCTTTGTTTTCTATAGCCTGAGCTTCAGAAAAGGATTGCAGCTACAAGGAGAAATCCTGTATCCTGCTTATCTCTCTTCCCTTAGATGTGATGTGCAGCTAAAAATAAATATGTAAGACTCAACATACCCGCAATCCTGGAAAAATTGGTTGTAACTAACAGATAATGATGACTTGGTTAATTAATGGAATAATCAGAGGAGGACCAAGATAAAGCTGTGGCAAATTTTGGTAATGAGCCACATTCAAAGAAACCAGACACCTACATGCACCGTGGAATACAAGTGAATGGGTGTTTTTAAAGTTGTTGACATTAATTTTAGAAACTGTTAAACACACTGGGTTGGATCACGGAGGAAGTGCTTGTTCCCAGTGGTTAGCAGTCATTCCCTGCTCTCATCTCCATAGCCAGTGATCAGAACATAGGATGAAACTCGGTTTTAAAATCAAACTGAAGATATTCCACCTTCTCCTGCAGCTCTCCACTCTCAGTCTCAGTGCAGCAGTATTCTTGCACAGCTGTAGAAAAGCGCTTTTTTTGAGAGATCATAAACCCATTTTTCTTAGACAGAAATAGTTTGCTTTCTTCTTTGTTAAAAAAAAAAAAAGAAGAAGAAGAAAAACCTCTATCTTCAAGGTTTTCAAATGAACGTACGGGGAAAATACAGCTTTCATTCATAATTTTAAATGCAGTCTAAATAATGTCTGAAGAAATAGTTATTTAAATATTGGATGCCAAATGGTAATTATATTGTTTAATTTTAAATCATACGATAGAGATATACCATCTGACACTGCAAACGTTATGCACAAATGCTTTTTGTTATCATGAGGCAATGATATTTTAAAATGCACAAAAGCATATTTAAAAGCGACATAAAAAATTCTGCTTTTATTATCAATGTGAACATTTCCTATCTCCCTTTCCAAAAGTTATGAAGCTCCGGACTGTGTTGAAAAAAAGTGGTCAATAAACCCTACATTTAGCCTTATGCTGTAAAATACCTTTATGTAAAGATTTCATTCTGTTGACACGAAGCTAAGCATTTTCTTATGACCGTTATAGTTAAACCATTACTCTTCTAGGGAGCTTCTGATTGAGAGGAGCTTCACAAGGGACAATCTCCTTGTAAACCTGCAAAACAGCAATTAGGTAAGACAGCAGCATTACATAAGACCAGTAAGCATTAGTTTAAAATAAAATGAGAAACCCCGGTAATCTGAAAGGCTGGCATGTTAAATAGTGCTTGAAATAGTTTATAATCAGAAACGTATCTGTGTGTTATTCTGTCCTTCCCTCCTGGTTATGGAGCTGTTGTTTACGGAATGCCAAGGGCATTTCTGTCTCATTATCAAATACATAAATAGAAGAATATGCATTTAGTGGGGGATCTATTTTATTGTCAGTCTTCCCTCCCCCCGCCCCCCACTGCACACACTCATGATATTTCTTGATGTTTTCTCCTCCCTTCTGCAGCATGTATATTTTCTAGAAGCCTTGCAAAAAGCCTAAAACAAATAATGTCTCCAGCCAAGAGGGTGCAATTTCTAGAACAGAAGTAACTTACTTTAAGCTTTGGAGAAATATCCACACCTACAATCTTTCTATTCCTTTTTTTTCCCCCCCTCCTCCGTGAAGCATTTTTACCTAAGCTTATAATTTACTGTAGAGCTATGTTTAATACATACCCCTTTTTATTTTTAAATGTTCCATAGGGTATCTTTAATGCTAAGCTTTGCTGCATATTATTTTAGGAACTTGGATCCAGCTCCTGCGGCAGGTTGGGGAAGCTGTGAGTGTTTACTCTGAGGGTTTACCCCACTGAACACAGCAGTCCCAAGTAGGAGACTAGCCCCTTTTTCAGGTCAAACTGCCGCAGCTGCTATAAATGACCCAGTGACTTAGGTGGGAGTCTTGCCTGGGGAGTGCAGAACCCAGTTTGGAATAACCAGACGGACTGAGGGACCCCACCAAGTCAGTAGGCTCTGTGCTCCAGGGGTGATAAGGGTGACCCCAGCTCCTCTGTCCCTGAATAGGACAGCCTGGTAATTCCCACAAGCTCAGGCAAAAAACAAAAAAGTTGAATAGTATGTCTCTGAGGAAAGAGTAATGGGATCGGGCCCGACATTATTATCCTCATGATATGTCATAGATCAAATAATGGAAAATGTGGGAAAACAATTACTATATAAATGTGTGTGTATATACATATTTATATATCTATGTTTTAAGTTAAGAAAGTTAATGTCCCACGGGGGGGTTTTCCGAAGCAGATTTTATGAGCATTGAATGCTGTAAAACAAACGCAACGCAAATCCCCAGTTTTATTTGTTCCTTTTTTTGGTGAAGGGTAAGTTGGTTGCTTTTTAATGTTAGAGTTATTTTAGTTTTAGGAAGTTAAAAACGAATGAAAAATCATTCTCCTTCTGTTGGGTCATGTATTTAATTGGCTCACATTAGGAAGTAAACGGAATCAAGGGTATTTTTCTTCATTCCCTTAAATGTGCTCTGTGCCTTATTTGTGAAAGGAAATATAACAACCTTGTAACACAGAATAGAACAAGCTTTGTAAATAAAGACAAACGTGGAAGGAAAAGGCATATTTTAAATATATGAACATGAAATTAGCCCACAGAAAATCTTTATTCCTAATTTAAAGTTATTCCTAGGATGGTTGTTCAGAAAAAATAGCACACGTGTAGCGATACGTGAACGGATTTGCTGGAATTCTTACATTTCCAGCTCTCATCGGCAAGATGTTCCTTGTTTGTTTAGGTTTTGTGTATGAGCCTAAACCAGATCACATCTATATTTCTATTTCTTGTTCTTGTTTTCTTAAATTATTTGCCGGCTTTTCCCTTAATTTTAGCTGGATCTGAGCATTAAAAAAATAAAAAGACTTTAAAAAATAAAACGGTTAAACTTGTTAGCCCCGACCTTAGGAATTATAAACACACGCTAAGTGCGGTACTTCATCTCGGCAGACACCGCCGGCTCTCCCCGAGTGCGGGTGGAGCTGCTGCTGCTGGGTAATGCTGCACTGCCACCTTCCGTCCCCCGGCCCGGCCGGGATGCGGAGAGGGACCACCGCGGCGAGGACGAGGAAGGTGGTTCACGATGCTCCTGAATTTGGGGACCTCGGCTGTGGTCCACAAGCCAAATCTTAAGAGAATTACTAAAGGGAAATTGAGAGCGGTAAAGGGTCGAAGGGAAAAAGCTGCCTGTGAGTTCCAAGTAAGGGAGGGGGCTGCATGAAGACCCTTTGAGATTCCACAAGCTAGCATGAGGGACAAGCTGCCAGCACTGGGAGGCAGATTTATAGGTCTCCATGAGCTCTACAATTCATTTGCGTTACTGACAGCCTCTTTAGAAACCATTTGTTACCAGACTCTTTGCGTTAGCTGCATCATGCTTTGGTTTGGGATTTTTTTTTCTTAAAGTAATTCTTATTTGCAGGTTCTGAAACCATTTGGTCCGAAGCTATTTTTTCCCCTTAGATAGTGATGCAGAAAGTTCGATTGCTGCTATTTATATTCTGAATGAATTCATGTATTTTGGGTTGTTCCCTTTCACTAAATCTAAACCTCGGAGTGAAGGACAAGCATCTGGCACAATGGATATTGTCACAACACAGGCTGCAACTTCAGCTGGTGAGGGAAGGCTTCTCTTGGAAGTACAGATCACAGAGAGAAGATCGTTTAAAAGGATGCTGCGCCTACAAGGCAGCGGCACAGCCATGATCTTGCAGGCGACAAGGAGCCTCAATCTGCAAGAACCAAAGGCAAAGAGAAACTCACTCCCTGGTGCCGAGCCCATTATGTGTGAGGCCGGAGCAACTTCTGCTTATTTTTTGAGAGAAAATCCCTTAAATGCACTCACCCCCTCCAAACCCAAGGTGGGTGATGCTTGTGGGGGCTGCCTGAGTGATGCCCCATTATGGACAGGCTGCTGTGCAAAGAGGGGTGATGGCAAGAAGGTGTTTCCCCACGGATTGCTATTGTGGTTCCCAGCTGATCCTTTCAACAGCCTTCCTCCAGGTGCCTGGCAAAAGCACTGTGTCCCTCTCCACAGCCTTTGCTATTTGTCACTGACTCCTCTCAGCAGAGGCTCTTTGCTTTCAGGAGGCTGAGTGGAAGAAGAGGGAGAGGAGAGCCGGGGAGGAACGGGAACTCTTCTGCACAGGAGGCACACCATGTTTCTTTCATCTTTACCAAAGGGCATGGAAAAAGCCTCAGGAGGATATTCTCAGGGAGGAAGTAATTCCCTTTTCTTCCACCCAGCAGGAAAGTACATCCTGCCTTAAGCTCTCTGCTCCCCAGCTCCCTTGGCCAACAGGGTTATGCACTGCAGTCTCTGGCCACACCACCACAGAACACCCACATGCTGGGTGGGTTTAAAGGTCCTCACATACCCTTTGTGCTATGACAAGCCTCATTGCCTGATGCACATTTGTAGGATGGGCTGGGGAGCAGTATATATGATCCCCAGCATTGGTGAGCATGCCAGCTTTGGGTACTGGGACCCCTCCTAGTGCTTCCATCCTCATTTTCTGAGCAGGACAGGAAAGCATCAATGTCCCCATGCCCAAAGGCAACAAAGCATGGTAAAACACCTTTATTCCTCATACTGGGAATTGGTCCAGCATCAAGAACCCAGGGTATGGAGGAGATAATCTGGGGTTAATCAGATGTGCTCTTTTCTACCATGGAGCCTCTGCCAGCAGTGGTAGTGGTGGTGCTGGTGTCAAACAGGGCTGTGAGTTCACCTCCCACATGAAGGCAATTGCTCTGCTGCTTAGAGAAACATTACTGTAAAGTACTAATTTCACATGAAAGAACTCTTGCCTGGGCAGGCATTTTTCCCAGTGCCAGAAAACCCTTAAGAATAAATTAAAAAGAGATGGTTCCCTTGCCTCTTAGATGTCTACAACCTTGCCTTGGCTACTACTGTTGGGAACCCAGGATTTTTTTAACACCCAATTAAATTAGTGTAATTGGGATAGAGTTGCAATTTCTTTGCCTCCAGCTGTGACTCATAATCTGTTTAGCACCTGAGTGTTATTTCACTTTATTTTTAGTACCTAACCCATAGTTTGGAAGGGGAGAAACAAACCCACCCACCAGCCGGGATTTTGGGAAGGTGTAGGTTACTTATCGTTAATTTAAATGTGGCATCTAAGTGATCACTCACAGATGGCTTTAATGCTGTTATAAACTTCTTTTTTGGACCTTGTATGGACTGCTTTTGCAAAAAGAAATGCCACTGATCTTGAACTACAGGTCATACCAATAGTACATCGCCATTACTACATCATGGGGAGAACTGCAAAACCAGAGGAGAGTTTCTAGATAGAGGAAGTAGAGAACTTTATTACAAAAAAAGGCCTGTAACACAAGAAAGGGAAAAAGTTATCAAAATCTAGTCCCGTTTGGGCTACCAGTTCAGCCTAAAGTACATTTTACAATGATGAATCAGCTGGAGAGAAAAATATATTCCAGATGTTTTCTGTGTTTGTCTCTGGTATTTACTTCACCATGCCGTATCCAGAGGGGCTATTCCACAGAAACCAATGATATACCAAGCGTGATCGGTGAGGGAAAAATATTAATTGTAGCCAGTTTTGATGAGAAAGTAGGACTGCACAAACAGCTCAGCATAAAACACAGTGCAGCCAAATCATGTCTGCAGTTCAGATCCTCGGTTATGACTCAAACCAGCCCATCCACCAGCCTTAGAAAAATCCCTCTGAACTGTGGTTGATAAAAACTGAGGACAAAAGTCATTGTGATGGATTGGGAAACCAAGACCACAACAATCCTACCACACTGGATTTCAGTGATGCTGTGCTGAGGGTGAGGAGAGAAGAGGAATTCCCCTTAAAGCCAAGCCAGGGCAGCAATATGAACTCAATGAACCTGCTGTGTCCTGTTGTATGTTGTTGGGCATGAGCCTTGGCTTCACTGGGCCAAGGAGACCAGTGCTGTGGAGTGCAAGGCTAGGAGTCATCAGTATTGGGCTTATCTCAAAACAAATGTGGAGGTGAGGCTCTCCTGACGTGGCCAAACCAGCCCTGCACAAAAGAGCTCTGTGCCAGATCCTCTGATTCATCCCAACCTGAAGAGGTTTCACATGAAATGCTGTGAGATTTATGGACACCAGAGATGGATTAAATTGCTAGGATAACCACGTATGGCTCTCTAGCAGGAGATATCTTGTAATGCCTCCACAAGTGACTTGGTCATGACAGCAGGTCCCTGCCCCTTCTGATCGCCTTAATCAAATACCAAAGTCAATGACTCCTCAGGTGACTTATCTGAAGGGATGTTTATTTTGTAAAGCAAGACTGAATGTCTTAAAAAAAGAACCCCACCTCATGTTATCCATCTGTCTACACTCTCTAGGTTGAGGTTTTTTTTAAACACAAAATAGCCAAAAGCCAATTGCACATAAGTTTAGACTTAAGATATTTTTGTGACGCTTAGAAGGTGAGGAACAAAAACCCTGTCACTAAATCTGTGTCTCTAAAACACCTGCCAAAACTGCTCTTTAAAAAGGTATTTGCTCCTTTATTTAGTTTGCTCTTGTGAGGAATGTTTACTGCAGTCCGTAGATGTGGTTATGTCATGTTTCCACGGTGTTTTCATTCAGTGCTGCTCTGTATTTGTGGTTTTCATTTGTGACAGTCTAGTAACTGGAGCCATTTGTACCTGAGCAAATAATATCAAATCTGAATACTTTATAAATATTTACAATATTTGGTGTGTCTCCCACTCACATCAAATGCAGAGTATAAAAAGCAAAAACAAACAGAAACAAACAGAACCTGTGTTACGTTATAATAAATATTTACTCTATGTTCTATTGACTAAGAGTCCCATACAGCTATTTAGGAGGCATTGTTTCTGTCAGGCTATTCTATATTAAAACCCTCTAAATGAAGCTGTTTGAGGATAAAAATGTGCATGTTAGGGAGTGATTGATGCCTAAGACTTATTTAATTTTTTTGGCAAAGGGAAGTGGTTCGGTTATTTTATTCCCTGCACATGTGGGTAGTGAATTAGGCAGCACCCTGGGACTTTCTGGTACAGCTGTAGAATTCATTGGAGCATGGTCCCAGTGTAAGACTTGGGGGGAACATGACCCTTTGGGCCCACCAGTTTGAAGCAGAGATCCTAACTGCTAACAATCTACAGTGAAGACAGGGCAGGCAGCAGCAGAGCAGCAGCTGTGTTCCCTGTGTAATAAGATCAACGTTTAAGCAAGGAGGAAATAAATGTAAAGTACATAGAATCATTCAGGTTGGAAAAGACCTTTCAGTTTTCCAAGTTCCACCATTAGCCCAGCACTGCCATGTCCCTAAATGCCATGTCTACATGTCTTTTAAATACATTCCAGGGTATTTAAACAACCCTTTTGGTGCAGAAATTTATTGTCATATCTGATCTAAACCTCCCCTGGCACAATTGCTTCCTCTTCCTCTTCTTTTGTCACTTATTAGTTGAGAGAAGAAACTAGCTTCCACTACACTACATCCTTCTCTCAGGTAGTTCTAGAGAGCCATAAGGTGTCCAGAGAGCCTCCACTTCTCTTCATAATATATGTTCTCCAGATTCTTCATCAGATTCTTTGGACCTGCTCCAGAACCTTAATGTCTTTCATGTATTGAGGAGTCCAGAACTGAACCCAGTACTCGAGGTGTAACCTCACCAGTGCCAAATACAGGGGGACAATCATTTTCAGACTCCTGTTGGCCATACTATTTCTGATACAAGGCAGGATGCTGTCGGCCTTCTTGAGTACCTGGGCTTCAACAAGTCCAGCCTTCACCCCAACATCTCCCTAACCCCTAGACCATGGCCTCAAGTGCTATACTGACTCACTTTTTTAAACACCTCCAGAGAGGGTGA
>VZRI01012552.1:57440-88592 GCA_013397515.1 Upupa epops | reverse complement strand
CATCTAGTCCCAACCCCTCTACAGGGGGCAGGGACCTCTCACCACACCAGTTGCCCAGAACTCCCTCCAACCTGGCCTGGAACACACCCAGGGATGGATCAGCCACAACCTCCCATGGCCAACCTGTTCCACTGCCTCAGCACCCTCACTGTAAACAATTCCCTCCTGATATCTAATCTGAATCTCCCCTCTTCTAGCTTAAAGCCATTTCCCCTCATCCTACCCCTACAAACTCTTGCAAAAAACCCTTCCTCAGCTTTCTTGTAGGCTCCCTTCAGGCACTGGAAGACAGTCACCAGCTCTCCACAGCAACGTTGAAGGTTTTAAGATTTTGATGGAATTCAGAGGAGGGTAGTGAGGAGTGCCCACAGTTTCCAAACTCGTTGTAAAAGCCTCACTCCCAGAGCTATGATGAAAAGCAAGAGTTCTCAAAAACCCTTCAAACCAAACCACTGTCGCTGGCACTGCAACTAGCAGATAAACAATCCGATCCTAAGCTCAAACCTTTCACTGACTATTACACTGGAAACCCCATGTTGCTCAGAAAACCTCTACTTATAATAAATAAACAGCAGCCACAAGTTACAAGATTTCTGCAACTGCAAGATTCTTTAATACCCTCACTGTACTGAGTACCCTTGCTGTACTGAAAACACAGAGAGGAGGTTCAAACGCTTATCTTAGCTTCAAGTGCTTGACCCAAGATAGGCAATACAGGTTACACCAGTTCTCCCTGACTGCTAGTTACTGGTGTTGCTCATTGGAGATGACAGGGGTTGAGACTGCAAATCTGATGGGAAAAAATGTCTGCACGTAATCCTTAGGGCCAGCTACCAGCTGATTCCCTGTGACTCTGGCTGATCCAGAAGCACCCGTAGAGCTTTGCTGTGGGAATCAGCAGAAAGGTCCTTTGCAGTGAGTCCTTTGAAATGTGCATGGCAAACTGTCTGAGAGGAAACAAAATACAGGAGTTGATGCCATTTATTAACACTGCCTCCACTAGCACACAGAAGTGATCCACCTTCCCAAGCTTCTTCTCACCAACAATTCCTTCTAGGAATCCCTGTTCTCTTGTGCCACAGGCACATTCTTAAGAACTGTTGCTTTCATCTTCTCCTCCTCCTCATGCCCCCCTCTAGCAATCCTCCTCCAAACCTGGTGACCTGGCCAAGTCACTGGGCAGGCACCATGACTACCAGTGTTACAACAGGCTTCATCTGTTTTACCCTAGTACTTACACATCTCAGACACACAAGGAGAAACAGACAAGTACATTGGGTTTATAGACACTTGAAGGAATTTTCACTGTGCTCCATGAAGCATCTGTAATCTCTCAGAGGAGAGACTGAAGAAGGAGCCAGTGTCAGCAGGAGGGCAAGTGAGAGCGCCTTATTGTGTGAGTGCAGCCGCTATTTAAGCGAGTCCCTTATCTACAGAGCATACAGATGTCACCTTACAACTGGCTGGTACAGCGAGAACAATCAGCAAGAGGCTGACAAGACAGATGGCACCTGGTAATTGGTCTGGGTCTGTCAACAGGCCCCGTGGTCAGCTCGTAGCATAACTTTAAAAGGAGTCTGAGGCTGATCATGATATTTATGGCTAGGGTATGCCCAGCAGCTGCATCATCATCCCTGCCTGAGTCTCCTACAGGAGATAAAGATTGCAAAGGAACCTGTGATAATTTCCAGTACTGCTAGGTAAAAAATATTCGATGCTTGCCTGTAGCACTGCCACGCTGAATGGGAGAATTCTGATGAAAATATAGGGAATGTAAGTTAATTTTGCTAACTGAAGAGCCTCTGGTAAAGGTTATACCCCTGGCCTCTTTGTCTTTCAACCCCCTTACCCAAGAGCAGATGCTACATGCCTTTTAACACTGATCTTTCTCTGGATGAATAGTGTTGGAAACGCACCATGGCGAGAAACTACAGCTACAAACCCAGACGAAGCTGAAAGACGTAAGAATTCTGAAAGAGGAATGTTCTCTCCTCAGACTGCTGAAGCTGCAGCTTGAAGCAGGTGTGGAATTCCTTGGTGTGAACAGCTGGGTATTCCCACGGTATTTCTTTAGGACCACTCAATATCTGGGACTTTTCTAACCTATGAGACCTGTACGTTGGCAGAATGACCGCCAGGGACAAAGGGACTAATTGGAAAAGGGTATCATTTAAGAGGAGTCTTCAATAGAACAGCTGACTTCCCAAAGATCAGGAGGACTTATGTGCCCCCATGTCACTGAGATGGAATTGATGTCAAGAGAAAAGCTTCAGCAGTCCCAAATGACACTTGTGAGCGAATAGGGGGTCTGAGCTGTGCCACAGGAAAGCAAATGAAGGATTGACAGTTCAGGTGTCAGTCATGTCCATCCTAATGACTGACAGGAGGTCCTTGAGGTGACAACTCATTGTGAGCTGCTGAAAATAGGAGGCATGGAAATACACTGAAGCAAATCGTATGAGGTCATTCTGACCCTCGTAACCTTTTGGTTAGGGGCAAAAAAAAGTAAATGGGGAGGAAAATGAAATCACAAAGCCCTAAAGACCCTGAACGGCACCTTAAAGTGGAAACAAGAAGTACTGAAATACCTCAAGAAAAGTACAAACAGTGCATAAAATTGAAGGGTTTTTTTAAATTCAAAGAGTAGAGCATTGTTCTGTTTGATTAAAGTGAAAAGTCTGGCAGAAGGAGAAGAAATCAAAACATGGAAACCTTGAAGATTGTTTATTTCTCCCCTGCTTTCCCGAGGTATGTTTATTTGGAAGATGAACTGTGGTGGAATTGATACCCAGGGCTAGGACTTGTTCCTCATACAAGACAGGGAGGGAGTCCAGAACTCCAGAAGCTGTCTGCTGGTCACTGGGACTGCACGGGTGCAAAGCTCTGGAGAAATGTTCACAACCAGTTAATGTGGTACCTTCACGAAAAGAAAAGTCAGTTTCAGCCTGTAGCACTGACACACAGCAGTGACCAAGGAAATACAAAGGCTGCCTTTACTTCATCTGGAGAGTTGGAGTGTGTGAAGGAAGCTGAAGATAACCAAGAGACAAGAAATGAGCAAGGCCTGCAGCAAGTTCTCCCAGGCAGTTGCTCATGTCCACCAAACTTTGGGAATTGTCTTCTTGCCTGAGGGGACAACACTAGTTGGAAATCAAGGTACCATCTGAAGAAGACAGCTGGATGCAATGGATAGATAATGGCAATACAGAGCAGAGAAATGAAGAGCACAGAGACTTTAAGTAAAACATCATCTCAAAGTTTGTCCTCTCTGAAGTTCGCTCCACCATTGACTGCCATAAAATGTATACATCCAGACACAGACTAGCTGTATTCCATGAGACAGTGAGGGTAATTCCGAGATAAGCAAATCTGATTTCTTCAGAGCTCTATATTCTCCTCCTCACAGACTCACAGAATGCTTTTGGTTGAAAGGAACTTAGAAAGGTCACCTCCTCCAACACCTTACAACCAGCACAGACACAAAAACCCTCATCATCACAGAGCACTCACAGCACCTGTCTGCTCGATAGAACTGGCAATACCAGTACATGAGTGGAAGTCTGTCTGACAGCACACCTCCCAAACCACTTATCTCCTGCCACCATTTCTTTCACATAGCTCTGCTAAATACAACCAAGAGAGTCCTGCTGCTAAGAAACTGTTCAGAAAATAACTGGCATCTCCAAGCTGGTAGGCATCTCCTATTTTTACTGTGTCTCAGCATTCCACCTATCACATCACATTCTCTTTACACAACATCTTCAGTGCAAAAGTTTCTAGTCTATGCAGAGACTGGATCATCACTGGAAGACACCTGTGCAAACAGAGCAGCATGAAAACAATCCCAAGTAGGAATGTTTAAAGGTACTTCCAGCGAGTATCTCTTGGGAGCAGTTAATGATTGCTTTCAGTACGTTTGGCTAAATTCTACAAGAGGACCATGACCACTGAGCTGAGACCAGCAATCAGTGCAGGCCTTCTCTTCTGTTTGGTCTTTTTCATTCTAAAGGAGCCAAAGCAGACAAGGAGAACCCCAGCAGCCTGGCCTGGCAGAAGGTCTTCCAAGCTCTCTCACAAGAAATGAAAATAGTTCAAGCTTGGTTGAAGCTTTGAGGTTCTCTCAAGTTTCTGCTTCGTTCTGAAGGATAAACAAGGGGTAACAAGAATCTGCTGTACGTGTTGGCTATTTAGCCTGTGCACAGCAACTCTGGTGTACCAAGGGATTTGAATCTTTGTGTAAATATTATAGCCATTCACAGCAACGCTTTAGGGGAGAAACAAAGACATTTATTCAGCTGGAACCACAGGAAGAATGTCAATAGGCACAATGCAATTGCTTGACTTGGAGTTTAGTCCGGATCCTTTTTCCGATCAAATGAACTGTGGAATGTTTTAAAACAACTCGCTGTTTGTTTTGGGACAGCGTAAGAGAAATCGGGAATGGACAGCTACAGAAATATTTAAGGAGTGACAGAGGAGAAAAGGCAGAAAGCACTGAGCAAGAAAGGGGAAGACTTAATATATTCCCAGCCTTGCCAGCAGCCTGGTGAGAGACTCCAGCTAAGTCACTGCGCTGCAGCATGTCCGGTTTCCCCATCTATAGGTTGAAGATACTGATACCTGTTTTCTTTTCAAGTGCACTTTGTCTCTAATGACAGGAAGGAATACGCTGACAGAATGGATCCTGCCATCAGAGAGTTTCCCTGGCACTGCCTGGACAAACATACAATCATCACAGAAGCAACATGAAACTGCTCGGACAACTTCCATATAGGACAGATGGCCGAAGCCCTGCATGCCTGTCGGCTGTGGGCTAGGGAACTGTCCAGAGAGAACTCCCACAGTGAGATAGAGCCAGCCCTGAAACTTCTACCACTTAAAATAGGAGCCAAGCAAAACTTCCAAGCAGTGCAACAGATGAAAGATCATAGAATTACAGGGCTGGAAAGGACCTCCAAAGGTCATCTAGTCCAACTCCCTGCAACAAGCAGGGGCATCACACACTAGACCACACTGCCCAGAGTTTCATCAGACCTGACCTTGAATGCCTCCAGGGGTAGGGCCTCAAAATCTAAGACCATAAAACCTGCCGCCCTCAGCAAACAGATCGGTGAAAGTCACAATCTTAAAATAAGTCAAAGAACTAAACTTCATCAAAGCTTCTTTTAATTGCAGAATTCTGTTTAAGATAGATGCCAACCGCATCCTCAGTGTATCCCACCAGGTAAACTACAGTTGATGTTTGCAACCATCAAACATCTGTCTGAAGTGGTCACAAATGTCACCTTGAACTTTTGGAAACACTTACCACTGCTCTCCACACAACCACCCAAGTACTGTTGTCTCCCATTTCAAATCCAAGTATCTGAAAGAGCACCAGGAACCCCAGCAAATGACAAACACTAGTGTGGAACAAAATCATCTCCCAGGCTCTGCTTTTTTCCCCCACTATTTGCCACAAGGAAGGTCCTAAATGTGTTCAAGAGAGTTTCTGTCAAAAACTAGGACTGTGATGTGTGTGTCATTTTCAGAACACCACACAAGACTCAAGCCCACTGTACCAACCCTGGAAATGCAAAGTTTAAGCAACGTCCTCTGTCAGTTCTGCCTTTAAGCTCCACAAGTGGTTTTCAGGTGCACAAGCTGTCTCATCTCGGCTCCAAAGCAAAGCAATTCAATTTAAGATTCAAGAAGAGGAATGTGAGAAGTATCTGTCCTGAAGAGATGAGAGAGGATGATGGTTGTGTCTATTACTCCCCAAACCATCTGCAAAGATGGTGCTGAGTTACAAACCTCAGAGAGATCTCAAACAGGAGAAGCAAATCTTTAGTTAAGAATAATTCAATATTAAGTTTTGTGCAGCTTTGTTTTCCCTTTGATGACTGTTCGGTTAGAACAAATCTACGTTGTGTTATTTAACGCCCAAGCTTGCTTATAGTTCATTGCAAGGCTGACAAATGTGTAGCACACTCTCAGGAAACAACAAATTTACACATGGAGCTGCAAGAGGACTCAAGGTCCGGAAAGCATCTACTGCCAGGTGGCAAAAGGCCCACAATGGACAGCAAAAAGGAAGGGAACCCACACTGTAAACAGGCACAAACCGGCAAGAAGGGATAGAGACAAGACATCTAACAGCTTTGAACAACTCTCTAAACAAAATCATTGTGTGAGATACAAAGGTATTGACATTTAAAGCTGCCTAACTTTAGCTGTCCTAGCAGGATTAAGGCAATTCAGTTTTCTTTTTTGAGGTCAATGATTTCCATGGCAGGGCATCATTTCATTACGGACGCTGAATGAGCACAGTTTGACTCACAAACTGCTCTTCATGTACTTGCTTGTCTCTTGCCTGTCTCTACACATGGCCCTCTATCTCATTTCAAACCCATCCAGACAGGTTACGTGGTTTTGCTTCTGAAAAATCTAGACAAAGAACCAGGAATTGATAACATAACTGAAAAAAGGGAGAGATACAGAAAATGCAAGGTAGTTAAGCTTACTGCAACTGTCTCTATATGAGACAATGTCATGTGTAAAGTACCTCGAATCATGTTCTGTAAGACTATTTTAGCAGACATTCTTCCTGTACTGCAAAAAGTGTGTGTGGGGGGGAAGCACAACTTTACATGTGCAAAGAATGATCAGATTTACATTAAAGATTTCTGAAAACAAGTGTCTGCCAACATTCAGATTGCTTCACCAGCTCTGAGCATCACATCTCTCCTATGAAGAAAAGAAGAGAGAGCTGGGGCTGTTTAGTTTGGAGAAGAGAAGGCTGAGAAGGATCTTACTGATACCTGTAAATATCTGAGGGGTGGGTGTCAGAAGGAAGGGGCCAGCCTCTTCTCAGTGGTGCCCAGTAACAGGACAAGGAATAATGGGGATAGACTAGAACACAGGAAGTTCTACCTCAACATGAGGACAAATTTCTTTATTGTGAGGGTGATGGAGCCCTGGCACAGGCTGCCCAGAGAGGCTGTGGAGCCTCCTGCCCTGGAGACTTTCAAACCCCACCTGGATGTTCCCCTGTGACCTACCCTATGTGAACCTGCTCTGACAGGGGAGTTGGACTAGATGATCTCTAGAGGTCCCTTCCAACCTCTAACATTCTATGACTAGATGCTACCTATGTGAAAAAAGACAGCCAGAGGAAGTGTAAATGTGACTGATTGGGCTTTTTTTCTGTCATATGTATGCCATAATGTGCTCATAGTCAACTAACACTGGTACTTAAGGCGCTGCCAATCAGATCTAAACTGATCTGGAAAATACTCCAGGCTTTTCACTGCTGATGCAGCTCCTAGCAGATCTGGGAAGGAACCCATACATTGTTTTACTCCCCTGAGTAATTACCCACAAGCCAAAATACCTGATCACTTCAGTTTTGCTTCTCTGAACATCCTGGTGGAATAGACCAAATCTCCATGAAAGCGTTAGACTGCAGACCTTACATCCCTGCAGATTTCCATTGTAGCAGTACACCAACTCCCAAATACCCTGTTCCCTTGAACAAATGGAAGCCAACAGAAGGAAGGCCCTCAAATTCCCGATGCACAAGGTGGCATGGGGGCAACACAGCTATTTGGAACTGTAATCGGCTATCAGACTGTATTGGTTTCATGAGCACTGGTAATGTTATTAGTCGAGTAATGAGAAGCAGTGACAATGAACAATGGACAGAATACAGTTCTGATGAGCCATACCTAGCTCCTTTTGTATGTTGTCAGGGATTCCTGTTATAGTCTTTCTCCTTTTGACTTTCTTCGGCCGTCTTACCACCGTGTCTGTGTATATTAGAGACCGCCGAATGCTGGCTTGGCGGTCGAAATTCTCCCCTAATACATGGTAGAACAAGCAAAGCAACATTACTTCCAAGCACGCTGACATCATGCACTTTCTTCCACTAGTTTTGGTGTAGAAATGGAAAAAAAGGCATTAATAAATGATGTTAGCTTGGTCCTATAACGAAGTTTTACACTGAAGGAAGATACAGCATATCATCACAGTAAGGCTTTAGAAACACATATGCATCCCACTACACTGCAAGATGTAAAAGGAATTTTGTCTTCCTGAGACAAACGGAGATCTGCTGAGAGCAGCTCTAATTCCACAAGAGAACAGAATCTCTGCTTTAATTTGGCCGTTGGTGGTTTTTTGCAGGGATATGTTGTTTTAAGTAATGAGCTGCAGAAAAAGCCAATCTGCTCATGAAAATGAAAGATTCCGATGGGTTATGAAGGAGCAGACATTGCTATTGGCAACAGCTATTACAATGTCTTTGCATGGCTCCATCATTAAATCACACGAGACGGTTCCTATTCAGTTCCAGTCACTCTGAACCTGTGTCAAGCGTTCCGCATGCCCGGTGGTGATCCTTTAACATGAATACAAACAAGTACTACAGAGCACGTAGAGATCAAACAGATCTTGTGGTCTCATAAATATTTCAGAGTGAAAGCTGCCTACAATTGAAACTCTATAAATCATTATAGAAATATGCACATCTTCTTCAGCTCTTGCTGTTCTAAGCGGACGTTGACAGACAAAGCCTTACAATGACCATGTGCTGTATCCTGTTTTGACCCAGAAGCACCACTAACATCAAGCAGCTTTTCTTTAGGAATTCACTTTTGGTTAGAGGTTTATAATTTGGCCATCTTACAGTAACAAGATAGAGCTTGCCCTGCAGATTGTGAGTTAATTCCCTGTCACTTCCAAAAATCTAACTACTATCTCCCCCGTCCATGCAAGACCCATTTTCAGAAGTTAATGCGTTGTAAAGCACTGCTAAATGTCCTTTAGGTGACCTGTTTAAAACTGAAATGCAGAAAAGACTTGATATACAACCATGGGTTTGCCTTGGGAGCTGTTTTGGAAAATTGATGACCAAATTATTTACCTCTAAAAAGTGATTAATGCACAGTAACTACTATGTCATAAATATTACCCCTGGCTGACTGCACATCAGGTATGATGTGTGTCGTGCAAACAGCGTAGAAAAACTTGTTACCTCTATACCAGTTAAAGGTACAGTCATATATTAAGTGTAGCATGTAGACGTGAAAATGCAAGGGAAAAAACACAGCAGTTTCATTCACCATATTGTAAATACAAAGACTCTGACTCTGCTTGACCAGAGCTCTGCACTCCCACGAGCTGCACTTGTGCTGTGAATGCTTACAGCTACAGAAGTGCCACTTTCATCCCAAGTTTTGGATTGACTGAATTCAGGGCAGAGTAATGGAGGAGGAGGAAGCCAATGGAAGCTATAAAATTTAGAGCTATCGAAACCATTGAGACAGACTATGGGCTGTCTAGGGTTTTACCACTCGATAATATACAGAATTCTAGCCACATTTGAACGAATCCAAAGAATTTCAAAGAGAAAATTCCACATCTCTGAACAGATGTTTACCCATTCAAAGGCCAACTGTTATGCCTGAGATGGTGAGTTGCAAGAAAATTGAAATATGGCTTTGAACATCCTGGAATAAAATGCAAATGGGGAAGTAGAGGGTGCAAACAAGGAGAGAGTCTTTTACACAAAGTCTCAGACAGCACAAACAGGATGACCACGAGGAGATGTTACTGTGTCAGCAGGTTCACAGTAACTTTAGCCCCAGAGCTTCCTCAAAGCTAACCCAAGCAATCCATCTTCAATGGCTTTTGACACCCAAAGGCTTTTTCAAAGTCACTCTGTAAATCTGTAGAATTTTTTTAAGTAGCAGTTTCAGTAAATTTCAACAAGCAAAACCAGAGTGTCTCAGTCTTTCTTCCCTTCTTTACTGTCATGTTTTGGTTTTTGAAAAGAAAATACTGATGTCAACATTAAATATATTTCTCAGATTTAAGGATACTTTTAAACATCCAGGCATTCCTTATACAGTTTACTCAATTTCCTTGGATTCACCAGAAATAGTTAAGTAGTGGCTTAAGTCTTGACTGAAGTCAGTCAAGCTTGGCTCAAGCAAATGCTTAAATATTTTTCAGAGTCCAGCCTAGCGCTGATCACCTCCACCATCGCGAGATTCCTTCATCTGCAAAGAAGGTTAGTTCTGGAAACCTCACCAGAGCAGACACCACTATACATCTTTTAATCCCCAAGTTATGTAAAAAGCAGACTAGCCACCACTGAAAATGCAGCCCAATCCCTTCCAGGCCAGACTAAGCTCAGCCCAGGCACTCCCAAAGACCGAAACTGCTTCTGAATCTGAATGAACCTATTGCAAGCAACCTCTCACGTTAATGCAGTGCCCCTGCAGCTCCAGGTTATCCCAACACATTTTTCCTACTGCCATGTATGCTGCAATCTGTCCACCGAAGAGCCCTGAAAGCTGAACTGCTGGAGCATCTATTGCACAGCCACGGGCAAGGCCACTGCAGCAGAATCACTGCTGATGTGCTGCTGAAAACTGCCCAGCAGCCTTTTCAGGGGTTAACCTGGTATGTCACACCAGGAGTAATAAAATGGGAGTTTTCTGACCTCTCTCCTGTGAGAGTGAGAAAAAGAGCAAGCAGTGGAAAAAGCCAAATCAAAACAAAAACCAGTGATGGTTTGGTCTGCACCACAATGAGCAAATGGCAGGGAATTTCTGGACACTTCCTGCCTGCCTTCTGCAACAACATGAGGAACTTCACGAAATAAAACTACTCCATCTGTGGGAGAGCAGAGGAGAGGGCCAGACTGTGACTTTTTAAAGAGGAACAAGGACAACAGGGTTTGGTTGGTGCTGCGTGTGGCTGTGTGTCGCTTGCCTTGTTTCACAGTAGCCATATAATTATTCCAAGGGAAAGAACACAGTGGATCCCACAGACCAATCTTCCTTTACTCCTTTTCTATCCCTTCCAATTGCTGTGTTTATAATGGAACAAAAGCTCAACAACATGCTCCATCAGCGTGAAGCATGACAAGTACATGCACTGTTTTTATCAGGAAAGTTGAGATCTCTTGAGTTTGCTGAGTGCCAACCGAACAATTCAGGGGACACAAGGTTTGCCACACCAGCTGAATTAAGCTGGTTGAAGTGACAAGTGGAATTTATCTAAACACATTGGATTTTATCCCATTTATCCAAACATAGTGGAAATTGGCTATTCCCACTGACGCTGAATCTGTGAGGGTTATCCGATCTCTTTCTCCTTTTCTTTCCATCTGTTTACTCCCCCCATATATTTTCATATCTATATATAGGGTCATTAAATTGAACAGCAGATCACTCTTTCTCTAAGCACACCCTATTCCTGCTGCAGTATATAAGCCCAGCTCAAGCATATTGATTATATCAGATCATCCATCGTTCTCATTACTCGGCTTCTGCACCTGTATCCTACTTTCCCCAGATAATGCCAACTGGACTAGTAAAATTGCAGCACTGCGATTTTCTATTGATTTTTCAAAGTTGGTGGAAGGTGTGTCTCATTATTTTCTGCTATCCTCATGCCACTTATTTCATAGATTTTCTTCTGTTTACCTAAGGAAAAGTTTCTTGTTCGTTTTTCAGAGCTGACTTTTGCAACAGAAACACTGCTCCTACGGTGCTTAAATACTATGAAATACTGCTATTTCAAAGATTAGCTTATAAAATACAGATGAAAACATTATTGCTAGCTGTGCAAGGAAAAGAAAACCTAATTCGCTTTGAAAACAAGTCCAAATATTGCAAATTATTGATTGTAAGAGCGAGTATGGAACCAGAGCGCGCCACGTGGCATCTGAAATAAACTGATATTGAAAATCATCCTGGTTTTGGCAGGCAAATGGTCAGTTATTTGAATTAACTAATAACAGACAAGCGATACTATTTAGAAAAAGAGTGATTATTAAGTTGCAATGGTAATTCCATCTTTCACAGAAGTTGTATTTACACACAACAAAACATCTCTACAGCATCAGGCTTTACCAGAAATCTAAATTTCATGGAGCAGGAATGGAAATGGAAAACGCAATGGAAAAACAAAACGCATGTTCCAAATGAAGAGTTAAAACATGGTTGCATCATAAGAAAATGTGGACTACAATCAGCTAAGTTGGGTGATCACCGTGGGGTAAGACCGTGGTAAGGTCTTAACCAAGAGCCTTGCTCAAACACATAGCCCCAGTAACTTTTGTGGTCTTTACCCTACACTCTTCTTGACACCTAAGCCTCTTGCTGATGAAAATAAGATCCTAGAAGTTTTTCTTGAATTTTATAACACTTAAGTCTTTGGAATACAGGAGTCCCTGATAACTTCACACAAAATTCCTAGAAGAAAATCCTGAAAGATCATTGGCATTGCATAAAACGTGATTTTCACTACATCTCTTCAGTGCAGATACCACTGGCACTGCTAATTATCAATTTTCTTATTGTATTTCATGAATACCTGATGCCATTTCAAACCCACATTGCACAGACAGTTATTTTAAGGGATTCTGATGTTTTCCCGTTAAGTTCAGGAATAGATTCTTCACACAAAATACTGTATTCACAGAAAAGCACAAAAACTGATTTAAACCTCACATAACCAGGTAAATGAGTGTTAAAAAGCTACCCAAATGCACAGATCCCCCGTTATCCCTTCTCTCCCTCATCAGTGTAGTGCAATGAGTGAAATGAAAAGCCTACCGGTCACATTAATAGGAACCACATCTGTCTGGACTGCCTGTGCTTGTTGTCGCATTTTCTCCTCTGGTGTCGGCAGTGGCAGTGACTTAGTCCAGTTGGTTTGGGTGTTGATATCTGACAGTTCATCTGAAACTGGAGTTTTAGGCCTTTTGATGGTAAGAAGCTTTTCTTCTTCCGGGGAAGAGACAGGACACTGCAAACAGAAATAAATGCAATGACACAAATTTACTACCAAAGAAATAGAGTTGAACCGTGTTATTACTGCCTATGTTGCTGCTGCAGTGTCACCGCTTGTGGAACAAATACAACCTCACAAACGTCACACTCTGATCTATTTAAAAAAATACACAACCAACCAACCCACAAGAAAACAAATAGATTGTCTATACGCAAGACATCTGATCAGCCTAAGGAATACCTACCAACAAGAAGGAAAAGAGCAGGCTGGAGCGCAGCAAAGCATAGTAAGTAATTCTCTTGCACACTGACCTTGTCCCTGGAGTGACCAATCCCTCTCAGCTCACTGTGGTTTGCTTTCCCCTCCCAGTGCCCTATTGGGAAGATGAGATTCGAGCACTGCTTTGGCTCCAGCTGTACTACGTTGTGAGGTCCCAGCAAGAAGCCTCTTATGCAGATTGATTTTTGGGAGATCTCAGTAAAAGAACCAACCAGTGCACTCTCCAAAATCAGCTACAGATCGGTAAAGCAGCAAGAAAAACCTTCCCTTTGGCCTTGGAGAAGCCAGTAGCACAGTCAAGGAGTTTGTTTTGGGTGAAGCAGTAACAATACACAGGATGGTTAATTTAGAAGCCATTCCTTATCAAATTGGCAGGTTTTACCTCCCTGGTGGCTGGTTCATGGAAAAACAAACACCCAACCCATGAAACAAAAAAAACCCTGCAGCAGAGAGACACAGGTGCAACAGCAAATCCTTTCACCGTATGAAGTTACATGCCAAAAAGTCATTTGCTTTTGGAGAGAAAATCTCTTACTACAAGGACATTGCCCACATGTCAGTAATGGAGAGAAAGCCATATGGGGCTTTTACGGATAGGAAAGTACTAGTCCCTGCCAAACCCGAGTACACACAGGTTGAGGACACACAGAAGACATCCCAGGGGCTTCTGCTAGGTGGTCAGAGGTTCCAAAAAAATCTGGGAGAAGCTGCCTTCTCTCCTCCCTTCTCCTGCCAGCAAGACACCCTAGGGAAAGCCAGAAGGAGGAGAATGAAGACCTGGAGGAGAACCAACCTCCACCTACTCATGGCCCCCAGCAAAGTAAATCCCAACCAAAAGGGAAAAACAAATAAGAGAAGAAAACCATAGAAAGAGTTGCTAGGAGAGCAACTCTGCAACCTCCTGACTCCTCTGCTTCAGGACCTCCCAGTAGTCACTGCCTCACTGCAGTACACAGGGCAAGGAAAAAACACTTGCCAGCTATTTATAACAGATGGGTTTCTTCAGTTGTTGAGGGTTTCCAGTGTAAGCGATCTGTTTTCCCTTGTAGCTGAGTGCTAAACTCAAGACAAATCCAGACACTGTGATGTAACCGCTGTTTATAATTCTTTTAATTTTCTTCCTGTTAGCCATGAGGAGCTCCCGCTGTTTATAAATAAATAACCATTTATTTACTCTATTACCCTTCATCTCTACAGGCTCTAGGACAGGGCCCAGCACTTCACTTAATAAAATATGAAAGACGAAAGCAACTCCCAGACAAGAAGGAGAAGAATAAGAAAGTAAAATCTGTTGAGATAATAGAAAAGCATTTCAGGCAATGAAATGATTTCTAATGTCAGCCTGCAGTTTGGAATCACACTTTGAAATGTGGGAGCATTTCTTTACTGGACAGGCTGTTGAGGGACAGATGCTGCTGCTCGGTAAAGGGCTCAGCCTTGTGAAGACTCCAGCAGTTCATTTAATAGGAGGTTAGCCTGGATCTTAGAGGTTCTGACCAACCTTAACCATTCTGTGGTTTTGTGACTGGAGGACACTGGTTGTTCTTTTATAAAAGCCTTCATCCACTTAAGCAATTTGGGAGAGAAATAGCATTGCAGAAGGGCGAGCTGCCTCCAGACCATGCATTCCCCCCAGTTAGGCTTAAAAACTGCTGAGACAAAAGGTTTGCAAGGAACATGGTGACAAGTGTGAGCCCCACGTCACAGTGGGCNTTTTTAAAAATACAATAAACTGGAACAACTATCATAAATATTGCAGAATCAAAAGTTGTGAAAATGTGGGACAGATGGAGGAAGATGGACAGAAATTAATCAACCCAGCGAGCATAAAACAAACAAAAACCCAACTGTGCTGTTGAGTTCAAGGCAACGTGTCAGGAAGAATCATCTGCCATAGGACAGAGATGGCTACTTCTACACAATAACTCAGCAGAGGACTTGTGAGAGGTTTGGGGGCGTAGGAATAAATGTTCACATTTCATCTGTAGTACATCTGGAGTGGTTCCTGAAGAAGGCCAACTGTTTCTAACTAGATTATTTCTCCCAAAGTGCTCACAATGACAGTGGTATAGAGGTTTTTGAGTGAAGATGCATGCATGGCAGAGCCACGTATGTCTTTTCTGCACATAAAGGAGAGCAGCAGCTCTTTAACTCTTTCAGAATGAAAATAGGGATTTATATATTTTTAGCAAACATTCCCAGATTTACAACACAGAAGCTTGCTGGATGCTGCAGGCAATTGCTGCTGTATGAGCCTTCTCAAGTTTGATGAGGAGCAGCTGAGGAAGCAGGGGCTGTCCAGCCTGGAGAAGACGAGGTCCTCTACAGCTACCTGAAGGAACATTGCAGAAGGGTAAGCTGCCTCCAGGCCGTGCATTCCCCCCAGTTAGGCTTAAAAACTGCTGAGACAAAAGGTTTGCAAGGAACATGGCGACAATCGTGAGCCCCACGTCACAGTGGGCATGTGTAACGGCTTATTCAGGTGTTATTAGGGCAAGAAATATGGCTTTCTCCTGCTCTACAAAGAGCTTTTCTCCACATGAATTGGGCCACCAAGGGAGACACCTCAAGCTTGGTTTTGCACTTTGTGTGTTGTGAGGATGAGCTCCAAGACCTTGTAGGGAGGTGGGTGCTGGTTTCTTCTCACAGGTCCTTAGTGATAGAACAAGAGGGAACAGCCTCAAGCTGCACCACAGGAGGGTTAGGCTGGATGTGAGGAAACATTTCTTCACTGACAGAATGATCAGGCCTTGGAACAGGCTGCCCAGGGAGGGGGGTGAGTTCCTAGATCTTTTTGCGTTTAAGGATCATTTAGATGTGGTCTGGTGAACTTGGTAGAGTAGGGTTATTGGTTGAGCTTGATGATCTCAGGGATCTTTTCTAACCTGAATGATTCTAGGATTCTGTGGTCTCTCATCAGAAATGGAACTGGACTAGGCTTAGCAAAACTGATCATCAACACTATTTTCATAATAGAATAGAAAACACTCGTCCCATGTTTAAATTCATAATAACTTCACTGCTAGACTTAAACGGCCAAATGTCTGTGCTATGGGATGTTACGCTCAGGAATTTGTAGGAATTTATCCTCTCTAACAGACACAGAAGAAAGAAGGGTGAGATGTGAAAGCAGCAGCCTTGCACAAATGCACATGGCCACAACCATGCATTAGAGGGGGAAGAAGCACGGATTTTCAAATGGGAATTGAAAGAGAATCCAGGAGAAAAACGATCTATAAATACAGTGTAGACAACCTATAGGGCTCAGTAAGCTAGAGCCTTGTTCACATGAGCTACAGCTAAAAGGTTTTGCTATCTCTGCAGGTTCATGCTATTGGAGAGGTCCCAGATGACGACTGAGTATGTGTTGATGTGCTGTGTATCTCACAGCATGCTCTGCCTAAACTCGCTCTTCATTCTTAATCCTTTTATACTTCAGGAGTTTGAAATGTACTGTTTGAAAAAAGAAGGGACCTGTCGGGGGCAAAATGCAATCTATACAAATTTTACCTCCCAGCAAGGAAACTACAAACTCCTAGTCATGTCATTTACCTCGCTGTCTACTGCAAACACTTCTGAAATCATAATTTCTCAGAAAAACAAAATTGATCTAAAAAAAAAAAAAATCAATGTTGCAGAGAGCAGCCAGACCAACCGAGTTCTTTCTGTTTACTAACAATCTCTGTCTTCTTTGGCCTTTTATTATTTTCAATGGCTTCAAGGGCTCCTTTCACCTAAAGCAAAGGGAACAAGAGAAACAATACAGGAAAATAAAAATAATCAGTCAACTCCAAACCTTTAAATTCATCTTTTTTGGTCGACTGAGAATGTTACTTTATGTGCCTGCTCCAACCCATGGGGTTCACGCCGTTTTATGGAATGCCAACACAGTGTAAATTCATGTAAATGTAAGGTGATTTGTTATGTCTTGTTCCATCTGCTGCCCTCCAGACCAAGGTTCCTGTCTGGTTCCCCTTATTTGTAGAATATCCCCTTTTATTACTTCTCCAGACAGACCTTCAATTGCACTAGACAGCTTCCCTATCCTACTTAGACCTCATAACCTTCACTATCTCAGTAAGGAAGGGATTTGGGGGATTTGTTTGTCACCAAGCAAGTTATCACCTTAAACATTGCACAACAAATTTTTCTCCCTCTGCCCTTCTGCAACGGGACCAAAACCACAGCACTGCATCAGTCCAGAGCCTACACAGCATCTGTTTTATGATAATGGCTAGACAATGATATTCAGGTGAAATTATATCAGACATGCACACAGCAGATACCATGCCCTCAATATTCTCCCAGCACTGGGTGGATTCCTGCCTCCCATCTCAAATTTACTCAGCTGCTTTCTGTACCCATGTAAACTTTCTGCATCCACAATTTCTGTAGAAGTTGCACAGTGTGAGTGTAAAACTACCCTCTTTTGTTTGTTCCAAGAGCTTCCTTATGCTCTGGCATTAAATGCTTTACACTGCTGCTCCAACTTTGTCAATTGGTCAGTCATTCTCAAAAAGCCATGAAGCAGTACATAAAACACACAGCTGAAGATGCCACCACCTAAAAGTCTCTCCAGGCATGCTACAGCCCACACCTCACAGCTCTCAGGTGTTCCCACCTTCACAGTGGGGTGAGCACTCAACTGCTTCAGCCCCTCTTAAGACCAAGCACAGTTCTGGAGTAGACGTCCTCGAGTCACTCAAGCCAATGCAGTTAATGTCTTTGTTTTCACTTGCCATACTAACCAGTCCCTTGTAAACACTGAAGAGACAACTAACAGTCTGGTGAGTACAGTGGCTCCAACACATATTTTTTCCCCCCACAAATAAGCACCATACATGTCTTTGCACCCAAAGGTTAACAGACTGGATTGAAGCAAAGTTCACGAGTGAAGTGGCAGGACCTGAGGTAAAATACCATGAGTTTTTGGCATATACACATTTTTATGGAGGGAATAAAGACATGATATACTGCATGCCTGGGGGCGACAACACTGGAGCTGACATTCAGCAGTGAAGAAAACACATAACTCCAAATTAGAAAAGGTTTTTCTTGGCTAATTGAAAACCAATGAGGTGGCCATTTAAATAAAACACAGTCTTCATCGGGGAGGGGGTTTCCAAGGAGGCAAATGTTAATAAATAAAAAGGAATTAAAACATTTCAGCGAACCAAGGGAACAAAGATACTGGACTGCAGACAAGAAGGAGTAATGAGGAAAACTAAAAGAAAACAATCCTAGTCCAACATTCTCCTGTTGATCGCTTGAAACAGAAAACAGAAGTAGATAGTGTGGAAGTCTGAGAGCAGAGTAAGACTGAGTATATGCTAAACACTACAAGTTACATCAAGCTGCGGATGTGGCAGCTGGATGGTCCCACACGTGGGCAAGGTACCTTGTTGCTCCGGGAAACCAAGTTACAGCAGGCGCTAATGCAAGACTGAGAGATGCAGTCTAACAGACTAGACTGTTGAGCGAGACAAAAAGAAACAAAGAGAATGAGTGATAAAAAGAGAAAGGAAAAAGAATACAAAAAAACCCACACAAAAGACAAATACATTTAGCATCCACAATGTATACGATTCATGGTGTAAGATCTCTCTTTTCAGTCCTAAGGTGACATCTCAATGTGTCTCTGACACTGGGAAAATGTAGTGCTGCTGAAGGGAAGGAACAGCTCCCACGTCACACCACCAGCAGTGGTTTGTGGTGAGAAAGGAGGGCACCGGTCACTGTACCAAGATGTAAAATCCAGATTAACCAATTTAATCTCCAACAAACTCAATTAGGATCAGTACTGCAGTGGAGCTTAGCCTGTGGTCCATTAATGTCACTTATAAAAATCAGCATTAAAAGGGTAGCTCCAAGAGTTTCATTTTATATCAACTACAGCTCAGAGGCTTCAGCTTTCGAATTTATTTTGCACATTTTTTAGTTGGGTCAACTTTTCTGCCTCTCCCTAGTGACTTTCCTTTGGAACAGCAAATGTTCTGCTTCTCTTACACACGTTCTAAGAGCCACGTTGAGCTGTGTGCTTTGTGGTATGAATCTTAACCTCTGCTGAGAGACACCCACCTCCACAAAACCTGAGAATGTTTGTGGCTCAAGGTCTCAGTAAATAATTATTAATCCATGCTCTCAGGTCCTGCTGCTCTTAGATTTCAGCTCTTAAGGACTGGATGAACAGAATTTAAACGTTGGCTTTTCTGCTTTGAACGGACAACAAAACTACAAAGGCTTTCATCTCCTGGTGAGGAGTTCACATTGTGAATCATGGGATTTGGGTGACGCCAGCTCCACACTGCTGGCGAAGAACTCTTCTGACAGCTGGAAATATGAGGCACTCAAGGCGTAAAACTTCTTAGAATTACTTGGCACTTTACCAGTGGGGCTATAACTCAAGATCAGAGCTCTCTCGTTGTTAAGTGTTCATTTTTTTAAATAAGTGAAATTTTTGGCCATTACAGAAAAAAGCCAATTAAACAAAGATACTGGTCAAAGGACACCCCTAAATACTCAGCTGCACAATGCAAAGGGAGCATCCTGCTACCTTTTACAAGGGATTAATGTTGTTCTGAGCTGCAAATAATAGTGGCAGGGCTAAGGTTCTGAGATAATAACATCCAAACCTGTCAGTTCGGCAATGATCTATCTTCACAGCTTTGAATCCTCTTTTCAGTTAAAAATATGTAAAGGAAATGATTTCAATCTGAAATGGAAGCGCTATTCTACCATGGGAGCATAATTAGTTGCATTAATTTTTCAGAACGCACAGAAATCGTTAGTAGCACATTATGTTAACACTCAAGAAAAACCTTGTTCAAGATAAGGATGACAGCTTTCAGGCTCTAAAAGGCCTCAGCCATGCTCTTATTTGAATCATTAAAATAAGTGTATTTATAGCTTTTAAATGTTACACTAGTTTTACATGTGGGGATGGCCATGTGCTGCACAGCACTAGCCAAGACCAGCTGATTACCTGTAAGTGTGCCTAACTATGAACTGCATTGATAGCAACACACGTTAATGACTGTGAGTCTCTACATACAACATTCCTCTTTATTCCACCTGGGTTAGCTAAAGCAAATTTGGGAAAGTTTGCCTTGAAATAAGGGATATGGAATCCTGCTTCTTCAGTATCAATGGCCTCAAGTTGTGCCAGGGAAGGTTTAGAATGGATATTATAAACATATCTTCACTGAGAAAGTAGGTAGGGACTGGAGCAGGCTGTCTAGGGTGGTGGTGTCACCGTCTCTGCGGGTATTAAAAAACTGTAGATCTGGCACTTGCTTTAGTGGTCATGGGAGTGCTGGGTTGACAGCTGGACTTGGTCATCTTGGAGGTCTCTTCCAACCTTAATGATTCTGTGTTTCTATGTTAGTTTTTTCTCTGGTGGAATACATAATCCTTCTGATTTCAATGAGGTTTTGCAAATGATCACTGCAATGTGTTCCATACTTGGAATGTGCTTTACATTCCCTGCTCACTGCCAGCATATACCACACGCTGCTAAACAGCATGCTTGCCAAACACAGACATGATGCAGTCACCACCTTCATGAGACTGCACACGTCGTTTCATAACACCTTTTGCTTTGGGATTAAGAGCCACAGAGAACAGAACTACAGCCTTTAAAGAGAGGTCTCAGGATCTGCACACTTTGTAGAGACGGTTATCTGATCCATGCTTACAGAGGCACATTTCGTTCAAGCGATTCAAAGAAATTGAGCTGTGTTGCAATCAAGGACATTTTTCCACTCTTGGAGGTAAAGTATCCTAAACCATCTATCTTAAAAATCCTTCAAGCTTCCGTAGTACAGCTTTGGACATCCACAGTCCAAGAGCATCTTGCTGTCCACCTCAGCAGTAGTGTCCTAAACCACAGCTCTGGATCGAGCCTTTCCTTCAGAGCCCACAGGCACAGCCAGGGGAGGTATAGAAAAGGGAGTACCTTTTTTTTCTTGAGAACACTAATGAAACTCAGAATCACAGAATTATTGAGGCTGGAAAAGACCTCTAGGATCATCAAGCCCAGCCTATGACCTAACATCACCACAATCAGGCAGATCGTGGCACTAAGTGCCACATCAAGTCTCTTCTTAAACATCTCTAGGGATGGGGACTCCACCGCCTCCCTGGGCAGTTCATTCCAGTGTGTGATCAACCTTTCTGTGAGGAAGGGCTTCCTAACATCCAACCTAACCCTCCCCTGGCACAGCTTCAGGCCCTGCCCTCTCATCCTATCACTAGTTGCCTGGGAGAAGAGCCTGATCCCCACCTGTCTAAAACTTCTCTTCAGGTTGTTATAGTGAAAAAGGTCACCCCCTGAGTCTCCTCTCTCCAGGCTGAACAATCCCAGCTCCCTCAGCCTCTCTTCATAAGACTTTCCTTCCAGTCCCTTCACCAGCCTCAATAGTCTCCTCTGGATCCACTCCAGTAGCTCAGTATCGTTCCTGAAGTGAGGGGCCCAGAGCTGCACACAGTACTTGAGGTGAGGCTTCAACAGTGCCGAGTATTACTCAGGGAGAATTACTTACTAGTTCTGCAATTAAAACATAAAATAGAGGTATACAACAATACTTCACAGCTTTTTTGAGACTTGTGCTCCACTGTCTCTTCTCTTTCAATGTCTAATTTCTAGATTCTTAAGCTAAGCATACTTGGAGTTGAGATGCTGGCATGTAAACACAAGCCATGGACATATAAACCATGAAGCAAACTGAAAGACAGGTGATAAAATCAACCTAACAATCTGTCATGCTTCTGAATGCCTTGACAAAACTGGTTGTAGGACACAGCCTACACCTAATGAAACTGACTGCCTGTGTTAGCAATTTATAGTGTGCCGTGTGCTGTTGGCTGGGTAGCAGTTCTTTCTGCTACCTCAATGAAACAGCTTACAGATTGTAATCAGCTACCCTTGCTGAGATCTTCCTTCCAGAATGTGACCAAACTCCAGGCTTTCTCACCCTGAATGTGCCAGTAGTACTGTTATACAAACGCATGGGTAGAACTGGGATTTGTAACAGACTGTTAGGTAGGATGCTCTATTACCCTATAATTCAAAGGAATAAGCATCTTCCTGACCTAAAAATCCCACCTTATTTGAACAACGTTAGGGCAGAAGAGTCAATTGAACCGGGCATATATTCTTTGCAGCACTTTGCCCCCCACCATTACATTACCTTCTGTTCAATCTCTTCATAATCATCCTGGTAGCTTCCACAGATTGCACTGGAGGATGAGGAGAAGGTGGGGCCCTGAGAGTAGTACTGTGAGCTTCGGTAGCCATCCCGCCGCAGCTTGTCACACTCTGCCAATAGACAGACAACATTAATTCATGGTGAGCCAGTACTGCTTATGCTTGGTGTACAATAGCATGCAATATTTTCCTGGAAATGTTTCCTGTGCACTAGCACTGCCTGTCCCAAAGGAGCATTTCTCCTATCTGTGCCTCCCCACACTTTGCATATACTAAATAGAATCACACCACACCTCCATCCCTGGGTATACACACGTGGCTTTTGTTTTGCAAGATCTCCTGAAGGAGGAAATAAACTTATTTATTTATTTCAGTGAGGCCTGACTCAGTGTCTTGACAGATGGCAGTATCTTGCAGGATGGAAGACAGAAGCATGTGAGTAATGTTCAGGGTCTCATTTCCAGGCCAGGAGACATCTATTATGTGCCTTACACTGAAAACGATGATGTTGTTTGCTACTCAAGCACCATCTGCTAAATAACTTTGGCACTGACCACTTGTCTTCCTGCCTGTGGAAGAGACCATTCTATTGTGATTTTGGAGAGAGGAACACAAATCACACAGATCTCGAAGTATGATGTCGCTGTAGAGAGCATGGAGTTTAGTCCTGAAGAGCTGTCAAGGTTCAGAAGGAATCCAGAGCAAATACATATCTCTACTCTACTAGGCCAAAACCCCAGTCAGAATCTCACCCCCCTCACCCAAGTTTCCCAGAATCATCTTGCTGCCTCCTCATTGATATTCAGTGTGACTGTGCTAAGGAATAACAGACGCCAGAGCATAAGGAAAAATTAAATGTCTTAAGATGCAGAGACCAAACTCATCAGCCCAGTCAAACCGTTAGCTTTACATCCCCACAGATCTCTGAATCAGAAGACGAAGAAAGCAGAAGAAAATTACATGTTTGGTACATTTCTATCTATACAATGCAGAGACATTATCATGACACTTTTATCATCACTTGCTGGAGAAAGACTTTCTGTGATTGCATCATGTGTCCCTATCTTGGTCTTTTAAATCCCCCTTAAAACTGAAAACATTAGCTCTTTATATAGAGGGCAAGGTTTAAAGAGGATTTCAGCTGGGAAATGATTAAGGGAAGTTACTACCTGCAGCGTAAGTTTCCTCTGTTATACTCAGATGCTCCTGAGACTGGGGTCTGGAGAACTTGTGCTGATGGGTTAACTGACCTAGAACAACCACAGGTCTATGAGGATTCATCTATAAGGATTTAACCACAGAGGACTCCTGTGTCTGCACATGCCCATGAGAAGGTAATTTACAGTCTTAACTACTAGCCATTTCCATGAGAGCACAACACCACCACAGTATAGCAAGCGACCCCAAAGATCATCCAGTCCAGCTCTTTAACTTAAAGAAATCCAGATTAAATGAGCTGGCCCAGCACCCTGTCAAGCTGAGCCTTAAAACTGTTCATAGTTGAGGAATCCATCACTTCCCTGCAAAGACCATTCCAGTGTCTGATTGCTCTCACAGTGACAAATTGTCCTCTGGATTCCAATGGCAATCTCTCCAGCAGCAACCTGTATCCATCACCACTTGTCTTTTCTGTGGGACTCCCTGTGAAAACGGAGTCTCTATCTTCTTGGCAGTCACCCTTTACATGCTGGCATATGGGAATAAGGTTCCCCTAAACCTTCTCTTATAGAACAGAATCTTATAGAATATTATCGCCAAGGTTGGAAGAGACCTAGAAAGTCATCCCACAGTCCAACCATCAACCCAACCCCACCCTGCCCACCAAACTCTGTCTCCCNCCCCATGTATCTCTTTTGCACACGTGAGCATGTCAACATCTGGTACACAGCTGCTACTCCTCAGAAGAAGGTGAAAAATGACTGCCAGCAACCACAGTAAACAAATTCCTCCACCACCCTTCCAAATCTGGCCCTAGAGACAGCACATGACACTCAAAAATGCGAGCACCCTCATGGGCTGTTTGTCTGAGCTACAAATCCACATGGATAATTGGGCTATGGAAAAACAAGACCTTCACTGTGGGATAGCATGATGACATGTCAGCTTAAGCACTGCAAGTTTTACCTTCGTATCAGTCACTAATCACAGCAAACAAACACAAAGATGACCTACAGAGTACATCAGAGTGCAGTTATTTTTCCCCCCACCCTTGGGATAAGGCCCATGGACCTGCCTGGCCACTTCTGTGCCTCTTCAACATCAAGCATCACGGCACACCCTAAGGGCAATGGATCCTGATAGATGCACCCTCTGATGCTAATTGCTCGACCTTATTCACTCTGCCGAACAAGGAGATGAAGATGATTAATTGCACACTTTGTGAAGCCCAGCAGAGCTCCAAAAACGTAAGGAAGTCACCACTTAAGGTCAAGTCCACTGAAAGTTCAAATGACTGACAACAAAAAACCTGGCAGTTTATCAAGTACACAAGTTCAGTTTGTCCACTACACGAGATCTGTGTAACATCAGAAGCTCTTGCAGCTACATTACTGAAGAAGCCAAGGTGTACAGGGGGAATGAGGTCTCCTCTCAGCCTTCTCTCTTCCAAACTAAACATGCACGGTTCCCTCAGACTCTCTTCATATGACTTGCTCTCAAGACTCCTCATAATCTCGGTGTTTCTCCTCTGGACACATTCCAGCACCTCAGTATGTCCTTCTTACAGTGAGGGGCCCAAAACTGAGCACAGTACTTGATGTGAGGCCTCACCAGTGTGGAGTACAAAGGCACAATAACCCCCCTACTCCTGCTGGCCATGCTGCTCTTGATACAAGCCAAGATCCTGCTGGCCTTGGCCACCAAGACCAGAGCTGTTCTCCATTTGACCCAAGGAAACTCACATGTTTAGCGCTGAACCTGAACTGGTAATGCACAAAATCTGGCAAACAAAGGCTATTTACTGCTTTTCCTACAACCATGAACCATGTCCTCACATGATCATACATCACCAGAGTGAACAGAAGGCACAGTGCTGATACCTCGGTAATTCGTCTGACATGGTATTACCATGGAAAACCAGGATTACTGTCTACCTTGTGTGCTTAGTCAGACCTACAGTCTGCACTGCTCCACTATGGAAGGAAGGATGGGTTTGCTGGGGGAGGACTAGATTTGTTGTCTCTTTCTTCACTTTTAACTTATCCTTTGATAACACTGTACCTGCTGAACATCCTCCTAACTGCAGAGGCAGTACCTGAAGCATTGCCCTGCCAGTGCAGAACTGGATAGAGATAGATATATTTAAGCTAGAAAAGGGTAGATTTAGGTTAGACATCAGGAACAGCTTCTTTAATCCGAGGGTGGTGGATCCCTGGAACAGGCTGCCTGGAGAGGTGGTGGAGGCCCCATTCCTGGAGACATTCAAGGTCAGGCTAGATGGGGCTCTGGACAATCTGGTCTGGTGAGCTATGTCTCTGCTTGTTGTAGGGGAGTTGGACTAGATGAGCTTTGGAGGCCAGCTCCAACCATACGAGTCTATATTTTTGTGGTAATTATGAGATATTTCTTTTTATTTTTTAATCGTATATGAAATGCACAAGCAGGTGCCATTTTTTCTTAAGCTTCTTCATAAAAATGTTTTTTGCCCATCAGGGTTGATGCAGCCCACACTGACCTGGCTGTATGGAGAAAGGCTCCAAGTGTGCATTTTCAAGGCTTGATCCCTGCGACATCTCCCCAAAGTGCTGCTCCACCAGCAGCACAGACACAGCTTTATGCCGCCACCCTGGATCAGTCCCTCCATGCCTCAGGCCTGAACACTCCAGCCATCACTCACTAAATTAGCCCTAATGAGATTACTCTGTATAACTAAACACTGCTCACATGACTGCTGTAGGATCAGGCTTTAAGCTCTATAGCTGTCTACATCCACGCACACAGGCTACCCTCACAAGTATGTGTTAAAGGGCTTAATAGGGAAAAAAATCCACTTTTATGTGTTGCTGAATATTTAATATTAACCAGAAAAACACTGCTTGAAGAATTAAACTATGACAACGTGCACAAGTATAAACTTAGAAACTTGGTGTCAAAACTGATCAGATACCTCAATAGTTCTGTCAGTCCAGTTGGAGCTAGCCATGGATGAGGAGAAGCTTCTTTACTGAGAGTGTGGCAGAGCACAGAGGCTGCCCAGACAGGTTGTGGAGTCTCCTGCTCTGGAGACTTTGAAAACCCCTTGCATGTGTTACTGTGTGATCTGACCTAGGTGATCCTGAACTAGATGATCTCTGGAGGTGCTTTCCAGTCCCTAACATTCTATGCCATTGGGTGGGTCAAGCACTGAAAGACAAGGTCCCCAAAACATCTGAGTTTGCCTTGTATCCAAGAACAGCACCCACAACTCACTAAAGCCTAAAGAGAAAATGCCAGTGGGACCAGAGGCAGCTTCCTAGAGGAGCAAACACATTGCCTGCCCCTGTAGCAGAGCTGCCCAATGCTGGTGAGAGAAACTCCCCAGGGCACAAAGAAAGGGGAAACAGCAGCACACACTTGGCTCACCTCTCACCATCCCTTGTTGTCTCCTTGTTGACAAGAAGGTACAAGTGATGAGCAGCCATCTGCATGCTTCAAAAACTAGCTCTGCTGAAGTCAGGGTGACTTATTGGCAGAGCTTTTCATGCTGCAATTTGGATTTTGTACAGTGGGATTTTGTCCTTTTATTTTCTTTTAGGGGAGTGGTATTAGAGAGAGACAGTTAACTGCAAGAGCTAAACTGTGAGCTGCAGAAATAAATCTGCTGACTAGTATAATAAAACACATTTATCCCTTCCCTGCACGTATCGCTGGAAACTGCTCTGCTCCCTTAGGTAACAAATCTCTCTTTTCAAACATTATAGCCAACTCCTTCTGTAAATACCTATCAAACACATTCCTCCCCAAGTCACAGCTACAAACGTTATCTTACAAACACATTTTCAGCGTTTCACCTAAAAGCAGACAGACGGTAGTATAATACATAACTGTCTTGTGAAAACAGACTTTGAAAGGGCCCATGACTTTATAGGTCACCCTGCACTTTATTAACCTGAAAGACTTATATTGGATATGTATATTATGCTATATATAGCATATCTATTAGGATTATACTTTTATATATATATCTAGCACTGCTCTCTGTTTTGGAAGAACCTTCTCTTCAAAGCTGGTAAATAACTGGCTACAGTTTTCATTCATGCATAATCTGAATTTGTTTTTCCAGTTGAGCTGAGACAACTCAGACCTTGTGGGCTTCTGACAGACAGACATGGGTGTTAGAAGACCTGATTTCAGCTGCACCCAGTCAAATCACTCCAAGCAAGATCTGGTTTGGATCTAACATCTAAAGACAGACAACCTAAATTTCAGGTATATGCTTCCTAAATGTAGAGTCTAAACAAGTACAGATGAGTATGTAGTGAGGTACCTCAACATAAAAGCATCTAAGGAAGAATCTAGGGTGCCTTAATTCTTTTCCTCACCACACCAGCAATGACCAATGCTGCAGGCACACCTTTCTCCTGAGAACAGGAGAACATAACATGGATTTCAACATCTTTAGTTCTGAGGATGACTTGCTTTTCACCCAAGGGTTGCTTCAAATAAAGTGCTGCAAGTTACAGTATTTTTCATGTAGGAACAAACTGAAATGCTTTTAAGGACTAAGTGCACAAAGGCTACATCTCCCACTTCCTGAACACCAGGCAAAAAGTTTGCCAACTGAAACATAACAGTCAGGGTTATGGTTTCTTTGGGATCATGCACTGGCGCATGCTCTGAGCACGCTTACCAAACTGGTACGATACTCCTTCCAAGGGCATGGTTGCCTCTCTGCCTGCATGCAGCTCTGTAGTAAGATGTGGGTAAGACCAGAGTAACGCTGGACTATGCAGTTAACTGGGGAATTTCAGGGCCATAACTTTTCAAGATAAAGAGCTTGTTGAGAATGATTATTCCAGAGGCCGTAATTATACCAGACGCCTGGTTCAAAGGTCTCTTTGGTTAGTAAAGCAAACTAAAATGAGTGGCTTTCACTCTGTGCCCTTTGTGAGTCCCTCATTTGTAAAATGGGGATAAGAAAGCACAGCCATCTTTCTGTGGATGAAACAGGCTGTAGAAAAGCAGAGTTGCACAAAAGCAATCTTGTTTCCAACAAATATCTCATGCTAACTACGACTAAAAAAAAAAAGGCAGCTCAATTTAATTCCATCTATTTTTGTCCCTGGATCTAAATACGAGGCAGACAGCTTGCCTCTACCACTATATATTCCTCCCAAAAATTAATTCAGCATGAATCAAATCCCATTTCCCCTAAATATATAAATCCCCGTATCATCTGCACACGTTGGTTGTCGCAGGGAGTGCCTCTATATCAAAGCCTGAAAATATGCTCTAAAGCCACAGCAATGATGCACTTGTCTGACAACTGAACTGTAACCAACACTGGCTGCAGAGCAAGTTCATGACCTTCAGCTGTGATATATCCAGAGTGCCATGTTGTAAACCAGACGCCCGGTTTAATGGGTCAGGAATTTCAACAGATGTAGCACCACGGCAGCCCAGCTGAAATAACTTCTTTACAGCAGCTGGATCGACATGGTCTGGCTAATGCCAGCCTCTGCCAGTCCAGCTACCCACCCCATTGTTCCTCTCTCTTACCTCAAAATGCAGTTTTATATCACTGTTTCTAGATACTTATTTTTATCACTACACATCACAGAATCATAGAACTATCAAGGTCAGAAATGACCATCAAGATCATCAAGCCCAGCTGTCTGCCCTACAACCCCTAATCACTGAACCATCTCCTGAAACATCCCTTCTATTCTGCTCTTGTGAGACCCCATCTAGAGTACTGTGTCCAGTTCTGGATCACCCAACACAGGAAGGATATTTAACTGTTGGAACATGTCTAGAGGAGGGCCAAGAGGATGAGTGGAGGGCTGGGACACCTTGCCTACAGGGACAGGCTGAGAGAGTTGGGTCTGTTCAGCCTGAAGAGGAGACTCCAAGGAGTTCTTAGAGCAGCCTNCCTGGTCTAGTGGGGGGTGTCCCAGCTCATGGCAGGGGGGTTGCAACTAGATGCTTTTTAAAGGTTGCTTCCAACCTGAACCACTCTGTGAATCTATGTCTACCTGTTTTTTGAACCCTTCCAGGAATGGTGCCTCTTCTCCCACCCTGGGCAGCCTGTTCCAAGGCCTTACCACTCTTTCTGGGAAGATGTTCTTCCTAAGATCCAACCTGAACTTCCCCTGGTGCAACTTGACCCCATTTCATCTTGTCCTGTCACTAGGGAGAAGAAGCCAACAGCCACCTCACTCCAACCTCTCTTCAGGTAGCTGTAGAGAATAATGAGGTCTCCCCTCAGCCCCTTCTCCAGGCTGAATAGTCCCAGCTTTCTCAGCCTCTCCTCATACCTGTTCTCCAGACCCCTAACTAGTCCAGTTGCCCTTCTCTACACCCTCTCCAGCACCTCAATGTCCTTCCTATAGTCTGGTGCCCAAAAACGCACCCAGCACTCAAGGTGCTGCTTCACCAGGGCAGGTTCAATTTCTTGGTCCTGATTGCCACAGTGTGAAGCAGGCCAGGATACTATTGGCCAGTGGCCATCTGGGCACAGCTGCTGTCAGTCAACACTCCCAAGTCTCTCTCAAGGAAAACATAAGACAAAGCCAGAGACAGTGGACTGTGGTACCCAACACACCTTTTGCACAAGCATCATCACTGCTTCTAGCCCACTGACAAAACTTAATTACTGGAAGACCTTGTCATGTGACGGGTAACCAGAAATGTTGATCAGACAATTACACTGTTACATGGGCTCCTTCTTTTGAATAGCAGCCGAGCCCAACCACATAGACAGCTTTTAATAACATGCTAGGAGGTGTTTCCCAGCAATAGGATGCCTTGGTCTCCACAGCACCCTAGCAGAGGGCTACTGGACCCTGTTATGGAGAAGCAGCATGTTGAATGGACACTTCAAAGGAATCTTACTGAAAGCAATGAAATGTTTTTATATCATGTCCGCTCCTTCCAACACACAAATGCTCCCTCTCCTGTTGGGAAGGACATCCTGACATACTAGCTGGATGCCTGGCCAGGTTGGGAACCCATTCCTCCCAACCAGCCTCTCTACACTGCTTCAGGGCTCTGCTTGTAGTAGTACAAGGTTGGGGCATGACAGTGAATTATTGAAGTGAAGCAAGGGTGCACTTAGATTTATTTCCAAGGATCCAAATCAGCTGCAAATCTTTAGGGGGGACCCAATGTCAAAGGAACTCTGCAATATGAAAACACCTTTAACCAGGTTAAGTCAATTGCAAACATGTTGATCATTCCTTTCTTTCTTTTCTTGAGGTAAAAGCAAATAATCTAATCCCACCCTTAATTCCCCAGGTAATCGGCATCATTTAGCCATACAGAGAATCTTTCTAACAGCACCGAAGTGTTACAGCCATTACAAATTACACTTCTTAACAAGCTGTCACTAGGGAGTGCTCAAAACAATTATCACCGTTCCTCTTGAGTTGATTTCAATTTCTGCTAGTGCATTACACACCAGATTTAGTGCTTACAAGATGTCTCAACAATTTATTTGCTTCCTTTTTTTATGTTTGATGCAGGCATTTAAATTCTCACCAATTTTTGTCGTTTTTATGGATATTTGTTGCTTGTTAGACAACCGAACACAGCTAACATAGAAATATGAAGGCAGCTTTTACTGCTTTTCCTACTACAACACTTAAATGACAAAGGTACCTAAAATGCTCAAGCCAGCATGTGTAACACCCCAAATCTGAGAGAGGAAGGAAGAAGAAAAGCTGAAAAGAGAAACTGAGTCTTGG
>VZRI01012552.1:14415-57431 GCA_013397515.1 Upupa epops | reverse complement strand
AGGAGGTTCCCTATCAATATCAGAAGGAACTTCTTCCCAGTGAGGGTAACGGAGCATTGGAACAGGCTGCCCAGGGGGTTGTGGAGTCTCCTTCTCTGGAGACGTTCCAGACCCACCTGGCTGTGTTCCTGTGTGACTTGGTCTGGGTGATCTTGCTGTGACAAGGGGATTGGACTAGATGATCTTTTGAGGTCCCTCCGATCCCTAACGATTCTATGAAATAAGAACACCTTCACAAGAGGTGTTACACACACAGTGTGGCCATACACAGGCAGAAACAGTTCCCATTTCTTCACTAACAGCACACATCTGACATGGGATGAGGTTAAACGGCCTTTCAACTAAATCTTCCTATTGATTCTGACTTGTATCATAAAACATTCTGAAAATGCATTAATCCAGTTTATGAAAAACCAGTATCATTAGTATTGTTTATAGGGTTGGGTTTTTTTATACTTCATTTTATTATCTATGTTTTGAAACAAGTATTTGTCTTCCTTCAGCCCTTTCCCTGGAATTGCTCTCACTCCCCATGACGCAACTGATCTACATATAACCACCCCGTATGTTTTTACACTCAGCACTGCACTGTAGAAGTAAACCTAAAAATAGGGAACAGAGATGCTTCCAAGTAGCTCAATTTTTCAGCACAAGAGCTGCTTTCCAACACGTGCAGTGCAGACTCTTGGTCAAATTCTGCTTCGCTTCATTTGAATATTCACTTTTTAAAATTCCTTATTAGAAAGGACAGTTGGAGTATGGAAGTTGGCCAAAACCAGCAACAGATGTACTGTGAATTAATTCGGGAACAGTAAAAAAGGGCAGGATACATGGGCAGAACCCCTGGTACTAACTTCACCAGTGAAACTGTAAGAAATAAGTTGATTTGTATTTTTTTTTCCATTCTATTTTCCAGCTCCAAGGCCTTTCTGCAACATATGGTCTGTAATGGTCATTAAGGTTTCCAGTTGGTAGGGAGCTCGCATCTTGACATCTCTCTGAACCTGAACCAGACCTATTGTTAATGTGAAGTGGTTCCCCCTATTTTGCAGCTCTTTAATGAAACATAAGATTATTTTAAGTCCATAATCTTCTCAGCAGGATTATCGACTAGTAGGGTTGACCCTAATATTGCTCATCTGAGCAGTGATCTGGCAGATGTACTGAGAAAACAAAGGCTAAACAGATACCTGTCTGGAGGGTCTTGCTGCAAAACATAATAGAGGCTTTGTGAGGAACTACTTAAATCCAGTTTTATTTGACAATGCTAACCAGATGTCTTCTGGAAAACAAATCAACTGTTTCAATCACTGCTGCTTAAATACATTCCTTGAATTTGGCCAACACAGCTAAACAGAAGCTACAGTCAGCCAAACCCAGCTCTTCTGAAGATGAGATAATAAATGAATCATCACAGCCACTGGAACAAGGAGCCCTATATTATATACATAGCTTGAGTCAACACCATCACCCTGGGGGCAAGAGGCACAAAGAAGAGGCAGTTGTGCAGGAATTCTCTACAGTTATAGTCTGAAAAGGGGTGTGAAAGTCAGCATATGGGCTGTTACCACTATTTGCAAGTACACCTTTCTCAGGACATATCTGACACCTTGTTATCCACTGTGAAGGACAGCCAGTCCTGGCAGTAATCAGAGGTGTGAATAGGACAAGAGCATCATAGAATCATTAGGGATTGGAAAGGACCTCGATCTATTTCATCCCTTCACTTTATGCCTGTTGTCTCCAAATTCATGAACAAACAACACCACAGTGCAGCAGGGCTTGTTCTTCCCCATTTGTTTCCTTTTTTTTTAAATCAAAAGTGCTCTATGCTACTAATTGTAGGAGCTAGAAGATTAATATCCCTTGATAATCCGGCTGTATATCCCCTGCTCTGGCCTCCATCACTCCAACTGACTTACACCTATATCTGAGGAAGAATTCAGGACAGTCCAAAGAATGCAGAAGCGAAGAGAGTCCAGGTGTGTGATAAATATTTTTCTGGTCCTTCGCTTCACCATAATTTACAAAACCACAAGGAACTTGGATTTCTGGAACAGGTTGCCTAAAGAGGTAGTGGAGGACCCATCCTTGGAGACATTCAAGGTCAGGCTGGATGGGGCTGTGGGCAATGTGGTCTGGTGAGTGATGGCCCTGCTTGTTGCAAGGGGGTTGGACTAGATGGCCTTTGGAGGTCCCTTCCAACCCTATGATTCTCTGATTATCCAAGGCCAGCGCATTCCACAGACTTTGGGCTTTCCTTTTGGGACACTGGTGCACACACTGGAGACCTGTCTAGAAGCATGCTCCAAGCAGTTAAGCAAAGCAAGGCTACAACATGGCTCTGGCTCCAGCTTTGTGACTCAGTGCTTGTTTGTTTTAGATTATGGTATAGTTAATAAAATGAGGGCTAGTCTCAATTTACTTACCTAACCAAATGCATGTGTCATTGTTACAGACATCTGCTTTCATGTCTGTGCACTGAATTCCACTGTACTTGAAGGACTTCCTCACACAATCACAGAATCATTAAATTGGAAGAGACCTACAAGATTATCCACTCCAACCCAATCCCATCCTGCCCACTCAACCATGTTCTCCAGGGTCACATCTACTCATTTTTTTAATGGCTCCAGGGACAGTGTCTCCGTCCTCTCCCTGGGCAGCCTGTTCCAATCCCTGACCACTCTGGTAGGGAAGACATTTTTCCTACTGTCCAGCCTAACCCTTCCCTGGCACAACTTGAGGCTGTTTCCTCTTGTTCTATCACTAGTGACTTGGGAGCTCTCTACTCCCTCCTTCTTTCAGGTAGTCATAAAGAGCAATAAGGTCTCCCCTTAATCTCCTTTTCTGCAGACTAGAAGACCCCAGTTCCCTCAGCCACTCCTCATCAGAACTGTCCTCTAGGCCCTTCACCAGCTTTGACTATGTCAGCATTCTGGACTACTTCAGCAGCTTAAGGTCTAGTGAAGGCATCACAGTTTCTTGTCTCAGTTACTATCCTGAAAGCCCTACCAAGGAGTCCTACATCACAGGCACAGCCAGTTTATTTAACACAAGTGACTAATTGGTACATGTAGCAGTACTGAACACCTTTTGTTTTATACTGAGCAGCAGCCCTAGTGAAAAATCTCAGCAGACTTCAGGTGCCTGCGTTGGGGGAAGCAGCAGCACATACTGCTTCGCACAGATACACCAGACACAAACGTATTGAAATAGAAGATGAACCTGTAGTAGATGCATTTCTGACAGAACAATCAAAGCAGCATTTTAGCCTGCGCAGTTGTCTTTGATAATACTCACAGACAACATAAAAACAGATGAATGAGTAGTCAAAGCTTACAAAAAGTGAACCACAAGCAGTATTGTTTTGAAACTCACGCAGGCAATGTTGTTTTGCTTGCGAAGAACTGGTGAGTACGCCTGCGAGGGAACAATCGACACAGAAAGGCCAAAGGGCTGCCCAAAGGTATTAATCCAATAATATGTATAGAGGACACGCAGGCTATCTGCTGAGCCATGCATGAGCTAATAACACTGCTTGTCAAGACTCTACTACTAAATAGTAACACAAGGCACCCAGTAAGAGATCAACTCAATGGAGAATCAGCAGGAGAAATAAAATACAGCTCTAATCAGACATCCAAAAATGAAGGTTTTCCACTCGTATATAAAGCAGAAATGTTATGTCAAACAAACAGAAGTAGTAAAGTTCTTTTAAATCAGGTTAACTCTGTGCAGTATCAAGACAATTTTACATGGTCCAATTTCCAGAACATTAAACAGTAATTCTAAGCTTTTCTTCTGGCCCAGGGACAGATGTTCTGCAGCCCTCCAGGCCAGCTGCCTGCTTCTGCACTCGTGGCTGCACTATACAACACCAACACATCGCCTCCTATGCCAGACTGTATGAGCACACCTCACTGAAGGCTCTGGGGGTAAAAACTGGTCCCTAAAACATGCTCCAGCCTTCTGCAAGGAACCGTGTTCACTACTGAAAGTCCTTGTGAATGAATGCCCTACTGCATCTTTCCCAGCCTCTCTCAAGTAGCCACATCCCTGCAAATGACACTGTGCAACAAAAGACCTCATCAGATGAAACACTCCTGAAGTGGTTTTCACACTGAGGTATAAATGGAGTAACTCGGGACTTACTGAAAATTTCATTCTGGAAACACTCCAAAGACTAAGCAGAAAAGGCCAGAAGGTATAAGCTTTTCCCCTTTTCCACTCTGGACTGCTCTGCTAGATAACACATTTCCTTGCCTCTTGGTAGCAAGAGCGTTTTTTGTTTATCCCAACATGTGAGTGGGTGAATCCCAAGGATGCTCCTGATACGCTGAAGGCAGAAAAACAAACAAGCCTCTTCCAAAGCCTGCAATCTGGAATCATTTGCAAAGACTGTGACAAAACCTACTTTCCCTTTGTGATATGTCTGTGCCAGCAGCATCTTCTTACCTCTCAGTACTGATTTGAGGTTCAGCTTGGCTTGTCGGTGCAGGTCCTCCACACAAGGTGGTCTTGAGGAAGGCAAGAAGACATTTTCTTGCTGGTGCCATGGAGCAGTGTAGTGCACAGTCCATCTGCTCTCTTCATCTAGGTTGGAAACAGCTGCAGAGAGAGACAAGAAGAAGAAAATTAAATGCTATTGTAGACAGCTACACCATGAAACCCCACGTTTGCCATGTAAAACCATGAAACTAAAAAGTCTGCCATTGGAATCCTCTCAAAACACTTGCTAGACCCCAGTTCTGTGGCCATTAAAACCCCACCATCTGATTTCCAGTCTAAATTCACGTGATGGAGGAATCACCTTTCCCTCTTCCCATGTTTATGCCTATTGTTGTATTTACTATGAAATTGCAACCCTGTTAATCCCCTTTCCAGCTCCCAGTCTTCAAAAATGAGATCAGCTTCCCTCCCATCCCTGTGGTTCTGCCAAGCACCGTGCACTGCAGTAAAGCTTTCTCTTGCTCAGAGGTAACCCGGAGCCTATATGACAGTCACCATGAGAGATTACGACAGGTTCATTTGTATAGGGAAATAACCTTCCCTGTCCTCACGCTCCCTCAAACCAGGAACAAAGATTCCAGCGAAGCCAACAAATTAGCTACTTTCCATTGCAGTGAGTGGAAAGCAGATTGGGACAAAGGCAACTCCCTGGGCAAATACTGCTCGGAACACAGCAGCACTGCAGAAGGGCTTTTCTGGCCACCTCTTCTCAGCCAATACATACATGAAAATAAACTCCAAACCTTGCTCAAGTTCAAAGGTCTCTATAGACAGCCTAGTAATGAATCAGCTAAGGGAGAGACTGCAAAGATTTGTTTATCATTTATGCTTCTCAAGAGACAGACACTACCTTTCGCAGAGTTCAGCATCAATAAAAACTTCTACAGTTGAATGCCCTTATCCCTCCACCCCATAATAACAGGAAAAGGGCACTTGGGCGTCATATTTTGCCATCACTCAGGCACCTTTCAGCCGGCACAACCTTGCATTACAGTAACCCAGCTTTCCAGAGCAGAGGCCACTACAAGCTGTGCTATCCCCGCAGCCATCATGTTGAGAAGTTTGTCTGATGCATCCGTGGTAGCAGAGGATGAGAGTAAATTGAGAAGCAAAAGGAAGGCACCAGCCTCCTGTCATCTGCGAGATGAATCCTTCCCCAGCACCACAGTGCATCTGGTAGGACCATTTCAAATAGAGATGATCAGCACTCGATGAAGCAAACAGTTCATGCCTTTCACTTCAAAACAAAACCATATCAACAGCCTTATGTTCAAAGCTTGTTTTGTCCTGGAAGGACATGGGGGGGGAGGGAATCTCCCTTACTGCCTTTCCTAACTTCTTCAACATTACTACCAGACCTCGAGAAAGGTTGTTGAAACCTTTTGAAAGGTCTCTTCATCTCTGAGGTGGCTCGGTCCTGCATCCCCTCCCCTCTTGCAGACATACTGGCTGAAACAAGGCAGACTCAGACTGTGCTGCCTTTCCTGTCCTTGCCAATTACAGGTCAAACTCAAATCAACAATAAACTGACACGTCACCACCTAAACACCACCTACCTGGTTAGGGCACCAATCATCCAGATATAATGGGAAATGTCAGTGACTTGCCATAAAGGGTGGCTATCAAGAAGATGAAGGCTCCCTTTTTCACAAGGGGTCCCACAGAAAAGACAAAGGGTTATGGGTACAAGTTGTCTCTGGGAAGATTTCGATTGGACTCCAGAAGAAAATTTGTCACTGTGAGAGCAATTAGACACTGGAGTGATCTTCTCAGGGAAGTGGTGGATGCCCCAGCTTTACACAGTTTAAGGCTCAGCTTTATAGGGTGCTGGGCCAGCTCATTTAAACTGGATTTCTTTAGCTTGGGGTCCCTTCCAACCTGGGATACTGTGATCACTGGCTGGGCAGGTGGGCATGGAAGGAAGTAAGGCTGGGCAAGAAGAGGAAGAAGAGGGAAGAGCTAGGCATCAATCCACTGTCCGCATGCAGCTTCACCACACCAGAATTAAACTTTAACATTCATCAGGGAAACAGCCATCAAAAGTAGTCAGACTACTGCTCTCTCAAGAGCAATCTTCCTTTCTTCATTAATTACATGAAGAATCAAGATTTTTCAAACCATTCTAAAAACACAGCATCTTTAAAGAAAACCCAAACTGAGCAAGCTTTCAGTAGTCACCTCAAACATGAAAGTCCCATCCATGGGGAGGATGCCCCAGCCCACTGCAGACACCTGCACACAGTGATACCACCACGCTCAGCCTTGTCACACTTCCCACCAAGAAGTCTGGCTTCTCCAGAACCACCACCACAAAGGGCTGCAAACTATTGACCGGCGAAGACAGTGAAGTAAACCCTAAGAAGCAGCTCCAGGAAAGAAGCTGGAGTGCAGCCCAAGGGCACCACCTGCACAACCCTGCAAGGCTCTGCTGCCCCAGAAAGGGCAGCGAGTGCCCACAACTACTTACTCTTTCTCTTGAAAAGTTTCATGAAAGATTTAAGCTTTGTGTTGATGAAAACCACCATTTTCAAGGCTTCGGCAGTTTAAATCCCATGGAAAGGCAGAGCTGCAGGGTGATGACTGCTCTCCGAGCTCAGCCTGTCCGAACTCCACGCACCCGGTTTCCCTGCTCCAGGTTTCTCCCCTCCACCTCTCCTTCCTTCCAACTTCACCGCTCTCTAGATCTTCCTGATGCACNCCCTAGTCACTCCCCGTCTGCTGCCCCTCAGCCTCCTTCCAACTGCAAATGAGAGCTGCATTTACGTGCAAATCAGGATGCTCCGACTTCCCACTGCTTCCAGCCTTCCCCCTCCTCCCCACATCCCCTCCCCCTTATTTTTGATAACTGCAGTGNGAGCAACAGAGGGTGGGCGGGGGGGAGTAAGTTGGTGGGGCAGCACCGGACCGTGGTGCTCCCCGCGTGTCTTCTCAGTCCCTCCGCTCCCCGAGATGGGCTACTCCAGAAAGTCCCGGTTTACCCCTTCACACAGAACCAGCAGGTTGAGGGAAAAGCCGGCACCTTCCTCCCCGCCTCCCTCGTCTCGCCCTTTGCACCTCCCCGGGTCCGGGCGGGGTTGGGGCGGGGGTGGGAGGGCTGAGCAGCCCCCTCGTCACTCCCCGTCTGCTGCCCCTCAGCCTCCTTCCCACTGCAAATGAGAGCTGCATTTACGTGCAAATCAGGATGCTCCGACTTCCCACTGCTTCCAGCCTTCCCCCTCCTCCTCACATCCCCTCCCCCTTATTTTTGATATCTGCAATGTGTAGCCTGTCGTGTTCCCCCCCTCCGCCAGCTATCCTTCCAATACTACAGCCCACCCCCCACTCACTGCCCACTAATTTTACATATTGAATTTCATTCAGCAACACCCCTAATTTATTCTTATTAGCGTCATCTAAGACCAGAGACATGGAAGACAAAATCGAGTTACTTCTGGCTAAGAGTGATGCTGTTCTGTCAAATGAACATTCAGACAGACACTAAACAGCTTCTTGGGATTCACAATCTATCCTCATGCTTTAAAAAGCCCTAAAATCTATCTGTACAGAGATCTACATCCATCCTTCCTAGGAAGGAGCTGCTATTATGCAGAAGAGAAAATGCAAAGCCCCACATCAATGTGCTCAGCAGGGCATGGCCTGCGCACAATGTTCAGGCTCAAGAAGCAAGTCCTCCCTCACAAAGGCAGCTTAGGAATCCCCCTGGGTTAACAATGAAAAGGATTTCTTTTCCTCGAGAAAAAGGAAAATACCAGCAGCAGGGGTCTCGGACTGACCCCAAAGAGCTGCAGCAGGATGTGGCCTCTGGAGCACTGCATGGAAGACACCGATGCTCCAGGGAACATCAACTAAATAAATGGCTAAAACTCAGCACCTTTCAGATCAGACCACAAAGTGCCTCCACCACTGTTGGAACAGTCTCATCAGAACTCATTCGTTATTTTCCAAACCTTGCAATTTTACAGCTACAACAGGGGTTTGACACCTCAACTGCCATCACCAGCAACCTGGGCCAAGTGACTAAAGTGGCTCATCTGCCAGTGAAAAGCACATTGCCATCTACCTTACATGAAAAATGACCCAACTCTGATAAAAACATTAACTATTTGGTGTAGGCTTTTTTAAGGACTGCATACAATAATATCCCTCCTAGGAATCACCCCCACACCATTAAAGCCACTTTAAATGCAAGCTTGCTAGACATTAGATTCTCCCGGAGGTCTTTATGGCACCTCACAGAGGACTGAAAGCATTGGGGAGCAAGAGCTTATTTATTTTTCGTGGCCCAGCCCCCATTATGATACACAACCTCGACATGAGGAGAAATTTCTTTACTAGGAGGGTGATGGACCAAGTCAGCTCCTACTCTGCAGATTTCGGGGGAGGTTTGGACTTGACATTAGGAAGAGGTTTTTTACTGAAAGAGTGATCCAGTTTTGGAACGGGCTGTCCACAGAGGTGGTTGGGTCACAGTCTCTGGAGGTGTTCAAGGTTAGGCTGGATGAAGTGCTGAGTGGCATGATCTAGATGTCAGATGTTTAGGTTTACTTGGTTGGTTTTAGGTTGGACTGGATGATCTTTAAGGTCTTTTCCAGCCTTATCATTACTGTGATTTAAAAAACCCACCCGGATGCAGCCCTGTGTGACCTGCCCTAGGTGATCCTTCTCTGGCAGAGGGGTTGGACTCGATGATTTCAAGAGGTCTCTTCCAACCTCTAACATTCTGACAGTCTATGACACTGGGTTCTTTGACCAGCTCAGAAACTCTTCCTTTCACCTGCAATGTACCCCAAATCCAGAGCGGCTCTTTGTAACTGGATACTCAACTCACCCTCAAGCATTTCTTCAGTCTGAGAAAAAGCTCTTGATCACTGTCCTTAAGCCTTGATGTCCAGTAGGGTGGCGGCTATTCAAACCCAGTACCAAACAATGCCTAAGATAATGTCTACCTATCAAGTCCAACCGTTTTGCTTCCTCCTTCCCCTCGGGTCATGCTGATGAAGGGGTTTAAACATCAAGAATGTCTATGACTAGGGGGATACTAAAGGAAACACTAGCTGGCTACTGGTATCTGCACCTGAGGCTGCTCCAGGTCGACCAAAACCACTTCCCCACTTGAGATAAACCCATTTGCTTTCATTAAATTCATCACGTTGTCTCGATCCAGCTTCACTAAAACACTTTTCCTGTCTTGAGAAAGTATGTCTGCAATTGGCTTTTAGTAGCAGTTCTCCTCGAGATGAAAGCATGGAATGCAGTTTGCTTCTCCACAGCTCCCCTGTCTACTCTGAGAAGGAAAAGATGGAGTTGTTTGAGAGAATTTATATAGTAGTTATTAAACAAACAGATAAAGGACTTTAACCTCCCACGATGCCAAACCAGCAGACAAAACCAACAAACAACAACAAAAACCCCCACATAAATTACCTAGATAGAAAAAAATGTACACATTTGCTAGAGCTGGATAAACCCTGCCTGACCAGTAAGTAGGTGCACACACACCAAAACACCAGTTAAAAGGAAATGACTCAGAGACAGGTCGCAGGTTGGGGAGACCTTGTTCAGGTCTCCTGCTTTGCCCAGACACTTCCTACTTCACCTTGGACAAGTTAATATTAACCCACCACCTCAGCTCCCACACCCTTACTGGCAGGCACAGCTCTACTCGTCACTGTATACGGATGCTATCCCCAGCAGCACAAGAAAATATAGGGAGGATTTTCAGTAAATGCTAATTCTCACTTCAGGTAGGATTGTTCAGTTACAAATTTGGCTCGATGGGGCTCTGGGCAATCTTGTCTAGTGAGAATGTCCTTGATGTTGAAAGGGGGTTGGGCTAGATGACCTTTGGAAGTCCCTTCCAACCCAAATATGATTCTATAATTCTATGAAATGTAGGCCAGAAGAAACTCCTTCCTAACCAACAAGTTAGAGATTGAAGGAAAGAAAATGAGAGGCACAAAGCAGTGCCAGCCAGCATCGCTCAACACTATGGATGTGTAACACAGCCCTTAGCAAAACCTTTGTCTTCTACAGTTCACTTTTAACAGTTTGTAATTCCTGACTGGTTGAACTGATTTTAATTTCATGTAGGTCCAGAAGTGGAGCACAGGAGCAGCTGCTTGTGCATGGCATGCCTGAAATGCAGCGACCATTCCTTCACTCTCTGCTCCCAGCTCTCTTTTGAGGGGCTTTCCAGCTGACCTGCTCTGCAGCAGCCATCTGGGACAGCCACCCCTCCACATTCACAGCGACAGAAAGCATCGGCATCTACGAGACAATATGGAAATGCTCAGCTCTCACTGAAAGATTTCAAGCCTGCTCCACGGAGAGGTGGCTTTTCTGTCCAATCCCTGCTCTCAAGCCAGTGCCCTAAACCTTGCATCAGTGCACAAGCTGTGACTTTATAAAAAGGCCAAAGTTGAAAAGGGACATACTCGGGTTGTTTGTAATCCAAACCCAAGCCCAAGCAGGAGCTGTCTGTCAAGGACACCATGAAATCAGTAAGAATTGAGTTTTCTCTTTCTATTGCAGCTCATCAGTCTCTGTACACTGCAGTGTGAAACTGAGGATAGACCAGGTTAAAAAAACCACCCACCCACCCACAAAAATGATTAAAGCAACCCATTCCTGCTCCCTCCCACAAATCAAAACAAAGCCTGCTGTTTGTGTTCATGAAGAACAGGTAAACCAAGCACATGTATCGAGCTGATGAAAGGAATGATGCACCAAACTACCAGCAAGTGTAAACCTAAATTTTTGAGCCTTAGTGACTTCAATCAGACAATGGGAAAATTCTCAATTAAACAACTTTTGATCACATTTAAAGAGGGAGGAAAAAGTAAAACCATACAGCTGAGCTGGGAAATGGGAACTTCCAGTGAGAACTGGGAACCTCCAGTGACTTTTCGCTCAATAAGCAAAAGGGAAAGTTAAAGCACTGGCAAGCAGATGTACCCTGAACAATTAAACTGATGCCTTTGCTCATTATGGACACGTCAGCCACTCATTCAAAATAACTTTCCACTGTGCCACTCTGCAGAAGATCGAGTGGGCACACACAAGAAGTTGCTTAAAGACAGTTGTTTACTGCGTGTCTGCAGGGATGGGTCCATGTAGGACATGCTTGGGATAGCTCCCTGCCACCCACGTCCACCCCCACTTGCAGCAGCTGTGGTGTCTGGAGGGGGGGCAGCTACAAGCCTGATCCCTGAGCACCCACGCTGAGCAGAGGCACTCAGGCAACTGCAGGACAACCTTGACCCAAAGGATGGCTACAAACCTCTTTAGGAATGCCACAAGGCTCCTGCCTGACTCAGACCAACAGCACCCAGCCTTGAAAGCTTCCAGGCAAGACTTTCATCGTTAAGAAACATCAAGCACCTGAGATAAGAAAAGCCAGTGCCTCAAAAAAAACCCCACAACACCTGCCCAAGCTTTATGCCTCTCCTGGCCACTTTCACCAATGCCATCAGCTGCTTGGTGGTGTTTAAATGCTGGCGAAGCCAGCCCAACAGACCACAGGAGTCAATAATTTATGGTCCGAATGGGTTTCTCCCTCCCTTCAGTCGGGCATCTTTCAAGAGAACAAAAGTGCTCACTCCACAAAGGCAGTCCCTGGCGGCTCCACATTCAGCCCTACCCTCCTGTCTCCAGCTCAGCTTGCCAACAAAGGCCTCTTTCAGAGCAACCTCAGCTCTGGTGAAGCACGATACTTCCTTGGCTACTGAGAAATTACAAGTCATTCAACCTGCCATCAGGAGGAAGAGAATGCGTGGGGGATAGGGAACAAAGAAGAAGTATTTAGGCACCTCTACAGAAAGCAAATAAAGAGCAAACTCCCTGGCGAGGTGGCATGGCCCAGGTATCACTTTGTAGAGGGCAGCCCTGCGGCACCCTCCTTTCTTCATGCTTATAGGGGTTTATGGCTGCAGGCTCTGGGAAAGAGGCTGGGGGACAGGGAGGAAGATGAGAAGGAGATGCAACACAACCTAAGCCAGAGAGGACAGACAAGCAGCAGACTGATTGATCTGATGATCCTATTTAGGTCACAGCACAATAAAGCTAATTCATTCCTTTGACAATTCAAAACATCTTTCCACAGGATCCTCTGTCATGCAAACACATCACTAGAGAGAAAGGGAGAGCTGGGTAGTGCTGTCTGCAGACAAAGCAGCAGTTTCTTCTGGTCAGAACATCTCCCTACACACTGTGACTGCAGGCAGGAGAAAACATTTAGTCAGTGTGCAATTTTGTCTCTTTTTTTTTAAATTAAATTGTAGGTTACAGTCCTTTTGGCCATCCTTTAAGCCCAGCTAAGGCAACGTCAGGCTCTGGAAGGGTATTTTTCTGTCTCGGTAGGAAGAGCTTTTGAAAATGCCACTAGGAAATAGTCTCAATTTAAATTCCAAATCCACCTCGATGATCCTACTCTACAGTTTATCCTGAAGAAAGAACTGAAAACACAGCAAGTACGCTACCCTGCAAATCTTGACTCCTATTTACTCTAATAATACACCATATAGATCTTCTCCTCTGAATTCCAAGTGTGCGTAAGTTTTCTCACTGATTCATCCTGCAGGAATGCTGACAAAACCTGACTGCAACAATGCCATTTCTGAACATTTGTCCCAAACCATTTCCCTGTCCAGCCTGCAATTCCATCTTCGGCAGCTGTGGATCCACACTAATATCCTCCAGACATCTCCAGCTAATCTCAGTCTGCATTCTCCTTAGGGTTATCCTGAAGGGTACTCGCTCCCCACTCACTCCAGTTATTTAAAGGTCACAGGAAGAATTCTTGTAGCCCTCTTTCTCCCCACCCAGCATTGCTCTTTGGTGTATTCGTATTTAAACACGGATTATCCTGGTATGTGGAGGGGCAGATCCTCTTTTTTTTTTCCCCTTTCTGCTTACTCTTAATAAACACAGGGTGAGTTGCATTTAAGCTTGGAGATACCCTCAACCTGCTGGCCACACTGCTCTTGATGCAGCCCAGGTTGCAATGTGCCCAGAAAAACAATATTCTCCAAAATAAAGTAAGGCATCAAGTCCTCCTAACAGTTAAGTACTGTTAATTAGTGGAATCTTGTGCTGTTAGAGAATTGGAATAGGATAGCTCTTTACATTGCAAGTTACTGATAAAAGGGGAGGAGTCTGATGTAAAAATTGCCTGGAAATCAAGTGGGAAACTTCTCACCATTTCCAGGGCAGGGCTGGCCCTTGGAGCTAAAGATCTAATTTCAGTGTAAAGAAGGAGGTGAGAGATCAATAGCACAGTCAAGAGGAGCAACATTTACACTCCCAGAAAAAAACAATCCATAAAACCCTGGCTATAGTTTCCCCAAATTATCCTGTAGTATGCATGAAAAACCTCTTTTCCCAACTATAAGGATAACAATACAAGTAGTTGCAGAATTTGGCACTCTTAAGGATGCTGCAGTGCAGCACTAAGCAAACTTCAATCCCACTCCACTTAAGTTGCCTAAAGGAGCCCCTGCTTTGCCACCACGCCAAGAACCATCTAAGCTGATGCACACCAAAACTCTACTTACGTTTTGGTTTTAGGGTTTGCAAAACATAGTTGAAACTAGAGACATCTGATCCATTCCACAATGTCTAATATTCTGTACAGAGCATATTCACCCTGCTCCAGGAATGACGACGTTTAACCACTGCTTATATAGGCTTTGAAATGAATTCTTTTTGTCAGAGCAATCAGCATCCTGCTCCTCCTCAGATTAATTAAACCTAGCAGGACATGGTGGACATCACATACTGGCGAAAACATCTGCTACTGGACAAATAAGAGTGTATTTGTCTCTGATCTTATTGCTAATTTAACTGATATTGCTACTACCACCATCTGCTTGGGGATCTGCTTGCACCCATCAACCTGCAGCTTACTGCCCTTGGTCTTGCCATGTCAGAATCTTTGTGGCAAAAGTCTGACTAACAAAAGGAGAGCCAGGCAAGTTACAAGTTGATGCCGAAATAATCATGAGGGATCGATCACCCAGGAGAAGTGACTAACCTGCTGTGGAGATGTGGCCCAGCTGGAATTAGCCACCCAGGAAACTGCAGAGAAATGGCTTCATAGAACGCTGTGGATGCAGTTGGGCAAGGACAAACATGCTCTACAGCCCCTGAATGTAAAACTGCTCTTGAACACCTTGTTAAAGCACCTGCAGGACAGCTGACAAAGAGAATGACAGCACTGAACCACTGGTTGACAAGTTGTCCCCATAGCCGTGATAGCTCAGATAAACAGAGTCACAGAGAGAGGCTGAGCATTCAGTGGAAAAGGCTATTTGCAAGCCAGAAGCCTGGTCTCCAGCGGCACCAGTTCAAGCTCAACTGATGAGGACAAGCCCTCACTAGTAACTTAGACAGTTGCCAGTGTATTGAGAAACAGATTTCCGACAGAAGCTGGGAGCTGCAGTGCTTTGGACCATTTGCCCTTTAAATTAGTCATAATCAAGCCACAGCCTGCCTGCCTGCATGCAGAGGACATGGGGAGGTTTATTAAATACCCTTCTGCTGGGACTGGAGCAGTGGCATCATGGGGATTCATATTTCTTCTCACTCAATGACTCCAGCTCAAAGCCAGTCAGTTCTGTCTGGGTAACGGCAGGCGCTGCCAGCAATCCCAAATTTAAGCGGTGCCTTTCCAATCATACATCATCCCATAATCCAGATCCCACTGGATTATTTTACATATTATTTACAGCACCAATTGAGCTGTAATTGTGATGAGCCACTTAAAGCTTTTTTTTCTGATTAAAAATCCCCCCAAACCCAAGAAAACAAACCCTCTGCCCCAATTTCTGCCCAGACATAAGGATGTCACTGGTACTGTAGGTTTTGCACGTCGTATTCTTAAGATACAGCATATCTAGTCCACCTTTCAAGTGCCTATTAGTAATTTCTTAATTGTGTGATCCTTGTACTTTTCAAATCTGGGATTAGGTTTAGTGTTTAACAATATCTTAATTAAAACAGAGATTGTTGTTGTCTTCCCCCCCCTCCCATTATTTTTTGTAACTAACTGACCTCTCCCGACCCCAGGTCTTCAGGGATATTATCCCTGTTTTTCTGTTGTGCTTTGGTGACCCTGAGAATTCCAAACCAGCACAAAATAATCTAAACTAGGACAGACATTTAAGAAATCCAAGCAAAATGCTGTCTGTTGGCAGTGAGGTGGGACTAAGCCTTTAATGTTGAAAGCTCGCTTTAGAAAACCCCAAGTAGGCAGATACCACTGACTCACAAGACTGAGTTATGGGAAGAAGCTTTTCCTACTATCCCATCTGAACCTCCCCTGGCACAACTTGACCCCATTTCCTCTTGTCCTATCTCTAGTCACTAGGGAGAAGAGGCCAAGACCCACCTCACTACAACCTCCCTTCAGGTAGTTGTAGAGAGCAGTGGGGTCTCCACTTTCTCTTCTTGGTGTGGGGATGACATCAGAGATGTCACTGTGTGTACTGCCAACCCACCCCTGCTGCCCAGCAGAACTGCTGGATGTCTGCTGAGAACAGCCCTCACCTTCAAACAGCACAACTATAAGAAAGAAAAGTTGAGCTTTCTAAAGTCTCACTTCAGGAGGAGCATCACTCCACATGGTAGAGGGTGCTCTGATGCCAGATGCTGCAATACCAGCCCACTACAGCTTTTTGCTGTGGGCATTTTACACCAGCTAACAGACCTCTGTATAGGTTTTTATTTTTCACTCCAACTAGCCCAGTTCTGCTCGAGTTTTATCTCAAAAGACAGTTCTGCAAACTACCCAACAAATTCAATACCGATGCGCACAGCCCTACTTTCACAAACTGGAACAGGCTGCCCAGGGAGGGGGTTGAGTCACCATCCATGGAGGGATTGTTTAGTTGTGGTGCTTAGAGATCTGGTCTAGTAGAAACCTTCGTACAGCAGGTTTATTGGTTGGACTTGATGATCTGAGGTGTTTTCCTCAGGTTCACAGAACCTGAATGATTCTGTTGAATGCAGAGTCACCAAAACCCACTCTCTTTTAAATAGAATACAAAGAAATACAGATTCTTTCTAAAACCTGGATCACATCAGCAGCCTCCAGGCACCCTGTCATTCCAAGAGCTGTCCTCTAAGATACTACTCTGACAGTTCATTTTCTCTTTTCTATCACCAAGAAGCCTACACTCCTCTCCACATCTCCCATATGGTTAGCACAAATGCAGCAATTAATATGCAATTAATAAAATACTGCGATCAACTGCCTTTGTTCCCAGCAGCAGCTGGTCTGCATGTTGGAGTGTAATTAGACAAATTAAGACGTTCCGCTTTTGTTTGTGGATGAACTGACAGCAGCACTCAGCCTTAAATGTCACTAAGCCTACTGGCATTTAGGATGATTTTAAACATGTCTTTCTTTATTAACACTACAAGGTATCAATAAACAGATTTATCTACTGCCAGCTGCAAAGTCAGCTAAGCACAAGGTTGCTTTCCCTCTGAGACGTTTGCACAGACCAACTGAGAGCTACCCAGTGATGTTTTTCAGAGGATGAATGTGTTTTTACTGAAAGTATCACAGTCTCTAGTATTGAGTGAGTGCCTCTTAACAGGGCAAAAGAAGCGCTGATCTGTTTGTAATCTCGGACTTCTAAGACCACGTCCTTTAAAAGAAGCTATATGGAGGCAACATGGTTCCAGAGACAGTCCTGTCTCTGCCACAGCACCACCTCCAAGCATCAGCAAACCTGCACAGCACAGATCCCCTAGTGGATAGAAGCACTGAGGCAGGTGGCACTGATGCTCTGCCAGCCTGGTCCCAGCAGGTCTCACCACAGGAGCAGCCTACGTCCTCTGCAGAGGCTGCTCTGGTTGTCCCTCACTAGGGTTACGCTGCACAGCCTGTTTTGCTCCCTACGAGCACCACAGAGGAGTCATCATCCCCACAGCGTAAATGGCAATCAACTGTTTTAATCATTGCATGAGCAGCTGCCATAGGCTCTGAAAAAGCAGCACTGCAGGTTACCTGCATTCAGAGTGGGGCAGCACAAGGCATCAAAACGGGTGCTTGATAAATCAAAGTATTTGCACACTACCACGTTCCTCCAAGAGGTTATTATTGAAGCTTCTGGGTTTCCAATGTGTGAGAGAAAACAAGGGAAAGGTCACAGTGTGAGGAGCAGTCAGCACCGGAAAAGTAAAGGACTGGAGAGGAAGTCTTTGAAGATTTCAACATGTAGCAGTTAACACAGAAGATAACCAGGAGGAATTCTGCTGCAGAAGCACTGCAAAAGCATCAAACAGCACTGAACACACAAGCACACAACCTGTGTGGGGAGATGGAAGGAAGTCACCCATTTGGAGAGTCCTGGAAAATGGGCTCTGGAAGGAATGTGGCAGAATTCGCTTCTCTATTCCAGCACAATAAATACGCTGCAGCTATAAACCTTGGTTACCCTTGAGCACATCATCCCAAAGTGCTGGTGTGGTGGAGGGTGGGATGCAGTAAGAACCACAGCACAGTAAAATGGATAACTGGTTTCTGATCGCTAGTGTGACACCATCAGCCAGGCTGGAAACAGCATCCTGTAAATTACTTGTGCCCTTTCTGTGGAGTTTTACATTCTCCTCGCTTTGTTTCAGCTTTAATCTGGACTGATTTTCTTATAGCACTTAAACTAGGTTTTGACTTCACTACACTCAATAAAGCAGCTTGCAGGATGATTTGCAAACACGCTGTATCCACCCATCCATGAACCCCAGGAGTTTAAATCAAATGAAGGAGTGACAAGCCCACTCAGTCTACCGTTAACCACAGACTTTGCAACCTCACCTATTTCACATGTGGATTTGCACTTCAACTGCTCCACCTCCTTAATTACAGCAGATGTTCCCTGCTTCCATTGCTGAAAACACTACACAAAGGATGTCTCTGAACTATTTTATCAGACTCCTTCAGGCACACTCCAGTGATGTTACTGAGCTCCATAACAAAACCTTTCCTCCTCTTCCTTGTGCTCCCAAGTGCCACACACAGCTAGCTCCTCATCCACTTGCATAGAGGTGGGCATGAATTACCCACTACCAGCAGCACCTCCTTACAACAGCGATGGAACAGTGAGCACAAGCTCACACCTAGCAGAGAGCAGCCAGGCTAGCAAAGCGTTTCCTTTCAGCCAGGGAACAGAGCAATAGCCTTCAGTCTCACGTTAGTGAATCGCTGAGGGTTTTACAACATCCCACCGTTCATCGTGTGTTCAAGTTCTTTATCCACAGCAATGGCATCCACCCCTCAAAAGAGCTTGTGAGCTGCATGACAACAGCACAGGAGACCAACACCAACTGGAAGTGCCAGGCAGACTGAAATGCTGACCAGGAGAGTTGTTTATATAACTGAACAACTATGAAATGCAGACTCTGTTTGACCAACAGGCCCTGTTTCAGCTGGGTTTGTTCAGCCTTGAGAAGAGAAGGCTTAGGTGAGGAGATTAGCACCATGTACCAGTACATAAAGGGTGGCTGCCAAGAAGATGGAGACACCTTTTTCACAAGGAATCCCATAGAAAAGACAAGGGGTGATGGATACAGGTTGCTCCTGGGGAGATTTCCATTGGACTCCAGAGGACAATTTGTGATTGTGAGAGCAATTAGACACTGGAATGGTCTTTGCAGGGAAGTGGTGGATTCCTCAACTATAGCCGGTTTTAAGGATCAGCTTCACAGGGTGCAGGGCCAGCTCATTTAAACTGTAATTCTTTAGCTTAAAGAGTTGAACTTGATCCTTTCTAACCTGGGATACCTGTTTTCTAACACTTCCAGGGATGGTGCCTCCACCCCCCCTCCCTGTGCAGTCAAGGCCTCTTCACTCTTTCTGGGAAGTTGTTTTACCTAATATCCAATCTGAACCTCACTTGGAACAACCTGATCCGATTTCCTCTGTCTTATTGCTAGTCACTAGGGAGAAGAGGTCAACACCTGTCTCACTACAACCTCCCTCTAGGTAGCTGTAGAGAGCAATAAGGTCTACCCTCAGCCTCCTCTTCTCCAGGTTGAACAGCATAGAATGCATAGCAAGACAAACTCTTGCTGTCTATGAAGACTGAGAGAAAAAGGGAATAATACCTTTTCTTCCAGACAGGCAGTAAAACTTATATGTTACTTACATACCCTTTGCAAAACAAACCAGTTCCTGGCTTTATTTCATGCAGTCTGATATGTTGGCTGTTACAGTATGAGCGGGATGCAGCAGATAAAGCTGGGAGCAGGCATGGCCAGTAACTCACATGAGGCTCTGTCCCAGCCATTCACTGCCACAGACTGAGCCCTTCTGTCACTCAGGGCACGAAAGGCCACACAAAGGCTCACTCAGTGCTCTGCACAGCCCAGCGTTTGCAGAAATGGAAAACGATTCAGTCTCTGTTTCATGCTGCTAAGTGAGAAGGCAAGGGGAGAATCTTCCAGGTCAGAGCATTCTGGCTTTTTTAAATATATATAAAACATTCTTTAATTGAGAATCTGAAATCAATTGGAAGATAAATCTGAGGCAAAACCCCAGTACAGCCAACAGTGAATGATAAAATACCCAACCTGTTCAAAGTGTCACAGTAATTTATGACTAGTTATTAGTCTTCCAAATTTTACATTTTTCAAAAAACACACATTGCACAGAAAACTCTTGGCTTTACAGATAAGACAGTGGAGTTGTCCTGAGAGAGAGGAATGAATGAAAAAGAAGAAAGGATTCTTTCATGAGCTAGCAGGCAACAGAACACTGAGGAAAAAAAACCAATAACTGAAGCTACTGTTTAACAAACGTTAAAAGTAATCTGATAGTGCCACTGGCTCACTCCCACATCTGTACAAGAAAGAAAACACCTCCAAAATCCTAATCAAAACTTCATTGTCACAAAACCTCATCCTTAAACTTGGCAAACTGGATAAAACTGGAAGCAGCAATAGGAATCACAAAAGGCAGGTGACGCTGTGACCTGGGGAGGTGATAAGTCTCCCACAGCAGTGGTCACTGCCAACAGCCTCAGACGGCAGTTCAGTGAGGATTTAAGCTGCTCAAGTTCTACTGCCCCATTTCTGCCAAACCTTGTCAGTCGAGGATTTTGGCTTAACTCAGCTGCTGGAAACCCAGCTATCACTCAGCACCACTGGAGTTTGTAATCAGGAATGGACACGTGATGGTGATAGTCCCTCCGCTGTAAAACTGTTTCTCTGGCAGGCAGGCAGGTTGTTAAAAGAGGTAGTGCTGCACTCCAGCTGATTTCAGCCCTACCTTGTCTATTTACAGTTGATCTGGCAGCAAAAACCAGCAGAAAACTGGCATCATGGATAAAATGAGGCTGAGCTTGTCCTTCTGAACCTTCATGTCACACTATTACTAATTTACCAGCTTTATCAAAACAATTACTGCAGCTCAAAAAACTGCAAACCCCAACACACTCACAGCTGCTACATCACACTATAAATATTTTGGGTACTGGATATCTTGCAGAAGAGATGCTGTAAGGTGAGCAGCAGCACTAGCAAACCCTGCTGCAACCCACTGAGATCCCCTCACTGAGGATGATCCGTCAGCCTGTGAGAAAGTTCAATAATTTGCCTGTACTCTGTTTTGAAACAACCCCAACGCTGCCGGGGCATTTTCTACAGTACATCAGCACTGTGAAACCTCTCCAGGCACAGTTCTCATGCCGCTCGATAAGGACCCCGAAGGGAGGCTTTTATCAGTAGCGATAAAACTCAGCCAATAAGCCCCTGCTGTGCTCTGCAGTTATCACTTGACCTGGTCCCAGAAAGCACTTCCACTTGTAAACACTTTTGTGCCTTAAAATAAATATTAACCGGGTTTTAAAGCAACGCAGCTTCCCTATCTTCAAGGGAAAGAGTAGCTGTCCCACAGATGATTCCTCTAACTGATGGGTGAATTATGCTGCCATTCTACTGTTCCTAGGGACTGGAAAGAGTCAGAAGGAAGGGAGGCCAGTAGGGCAAGCACCAGTGTCCCACGGGTACAAACTTAGACTGTGGTGGGACACCAGCACTGAAGCACAATCTGTTCTCCTGGGAAAAGCAGTAACTAGGAAGCCTGGAACTAGAGGATCTGTAGGGCCTCTTCCAACCTAAACCATTCTATGACTCTGTGAAGCAGGTTAACTCAGTTTTGTCATCCTCCATTTCAAGTATCCAGCATTAAACATTGAAAATTCAATGGTTCTGAAGTTAAAAATAAAATATATGGGGTCCTACCAGACATCAGCAAACCCTGACACAAAAGAAACAACACTAAAACTGTCCTAAAACACCTAAACGTTTGTTGTTAGAGACCCCAAAATTAAATTTATTAGCTGTAGATCACAAGTCAAACAATCCAATTGCTTGCAGGTGCTATATTATAAACCAACAAAACTAACTATATTAAATAGAATTATTATCTCTTCATTAGGAACATGTTGAAGCAACAGTGGAAAATAAATGCACGTGAAGTGGAAGAGGAGATGCTCTCACTGTGTATATGGGAACTGCAGCTTCCCACTCACATAAGCATTTTATTTTCACTTTCCCCTCTGAATGAAGCAGAATTCGAGAAGAGGAGGCACTAGGGACACCTTATCGCAGCCTTCAGTACCTGAAGGGAGCCTACAAGAAAGCTGAGGAAGGGCTTTCTACAAGAGTTTGTAGGGGTGGGATGAGGAAAAATGGGTTTAAGCTAGAAGAGGGTAGATTCAGATTAGATATTGGGAGGAAATTCTTTACAGTGAGGGTGCTGAGGTGCTGGAACAGGTTGCCCATTGAGGTTGTGGCTGCTTCATCCCTTGGAAGTGTTCAAGGTCAGGTTGGATGGGGCTCTGGGCAACCTGGCCTGATGAGATGTGTACCTGTCTATGGCAGAGTGTTGGAACTAAATGATCTCTGAGGTCCCTTTCAACTCAGATCATTCTATGATTCAATTCATTTGCCCTATGCTCAAAACCACAAAAAAAAGGGCAGATGAGCTGGAATTTTCTTTCAATGCATTTTAAGAAACTGTTACTACTTGAAAAATGCTGGAAAGAGCCACGTGGTAAATCATGCTTCTGCCCTAGGGGACATAAAAGGAAACTCACTTAGCCATAAATGGATAGTATGACCATAGAGAAAACAGAAATACAGGTAGTTTCTCTAATCAGGGTTACCTCTATGTGGCTAGGCTGAGCTTTTTCAATAACTCAGCATGGTTAAGTCGATCATCACAAGGCTCATAAGGAAAAGAAAAGTCAAGACGGTGGTAAATGTTTTCATGTACTTTACAATTTCTTTCCTAAAGCCTGGTGCAAGACAGGTAGCCAGCTGTCTTTGCTGGAAAAGCCTTCTTTGTCTTGTGAAATTTCTCCCCCATCACCCTTAAACACACTTTTCTGAGTAACCATTCCACAAACAGCTGGGTGCCTTTGCTTAGGTGGTCAGGAAAAAAAAGAAAGGAATGCAAGCAATAAGGCTAAAAACAAAATAGCTGAACATAACCATTGTCTGTCCTATTCTCTCCCCTATTTCCCATCTGTATTTGTCAGTGAAACTTGAAACTATACAGAAAGAACGAGTCATCACAATTCAGAGATTCTTTCTTCTCCAGTTCAGAGGGAAAATATCCTTAGATATTCGGTTACGAGAAAGCAGATTTGTCTTAAAAAAAAATACTCATCCGCTGCATTAAGCATCTTTTAATGTATTAGACCCTTTCCTTATTTTTCCTGGCCTTCTCATTCACTGATTGTTTCTGTGGCTTTCAATCAGAGCCCCGTGTCAACAGCTCCACTCATCTCAAACAATCATTTTGCTGACAAGGAACATTATTGAATCCAAAGCAAGCGCTCAAGAACTCTCAGAGACATGTCACAGGCACAAAGACAGTGTCACCCTGTATCAACTTATCAGTCCCACTGGATCCTGCATTTACTACACTCTCCTGAAATGGAAATACTCATAAAAAATTGCTCACAATGCCTTCATTCTCAATCCTTCCAGTACTTTCCTTCTTTATTGGTCTGTTTCACTCATTTATTTTATCTATAACTACAGCACAGCACCAAGTGACTGAAACAACCATCAAAAAGGAAGTGATCTTTTCTTACTTGGCCAAAAGGAGTTGTCATCTTTGCTCAGCAACTTTTTCTTGAGGCGCCCAGGCAGCTTGGTGTGAGTGTTTCCCATCTTGCCGGAATACAGCGGGACAAGTTCCTCATCATCATCGTTGCAGCTGGGCTGCCACTTGCTCCTGCCGAGGCAGCCGACCATGGGGTCGGCAGGCAGGCAGTGCACATAGGCGATCATTGTCAGATGCTGCTCTCAAGGATGTCCCTGCTGTCCCCAATGGCTAGTTTGGAGCAGAAGGGAGTGGCCTGCTCATAACCCCTGAATAGATGTATTCAGCAGTCTGCGAAGGAAAAGACTGTCTCCTCCTCTGCACTTAGGCAATCTAAGCTATTTGGTTATGCTAGGAACTGCTTTGAGCAGGATCCTGGCAGCTCTTGAAAACGAAAGGAAAGCAAAAAAACCCAACCACCTGGCTACAGAGCTCAGTGCAGCTGCTAGATGCCCTGTCCCTGCCCTGCTCGCAGCCACCAGCAGGAAAACACAAGGAGCTGGGAATCCCAACCGCCTGCTGTGGACTGCTCCCTTCCTGCTTCCACTTCAGCCTGCTGCTTCTCTTAAGCTTTATCCCTGATTATTCATCCCCCTCTGAACGACAGGTACTGTGGCCATACACAGATGGCCATACCCGAGCAGCTTATTTGAGCTAACACATTGTAATCGCTGCGAAAGCGATGGCCACAGAACTGTAACAAAGCTGGGATCTCTCAGGAACATTTGTCCCCTTCTAGAACACAACAACAGGAAAATTACATAGACTAAAGTAAAAAGAGCACAGTGCCATGATGTCAGAACTGGGATTTTAGTAAGGAAACATCCTTTCAAGGTCAGAATCGTAATTAGAACAATTGTCACCAAAACATGAAGGATTGATGCTGAACACAAAGCACAAGCAGTTACCAGTTTGCTCTGGGTCAGTACTGCATGAATACAGGAGTCCTCACAACACCTCTAGAGGGTAGGTATTATTCCTATTTAAAGATGAAGACAGTCTCAAAGGGATTTAGTAACCTGCCCACAGAGTGGAAAAGCCAGGATTAGAGTTGAGGTATTCTCAGTTCTTTAGCCTCATCCATGAGCCATTAGTCCATGGCACCTCTCCCAAATACTGCACTACTTAGCAAATTTCCATGCTGGAAACCACATCAGCCCTAATCTTGCATCCTCTGGACTGTTTTTCTCTGGGATCCAGGAAGCTTGCCCTTCCTGGGCTTCTGAATGGGCTGCAACAGCGTAGGCAGACTGGGACAGCAAGAAAACCAGCACAGAAAGAGGCAGGCACCTTAACCTAAACCTTAACCACTGTCTGCAGCAGCTTTGTAACACTCTTGTTTTGTTTTATATTTATTGTAAAGATTGCAAGGGCTAATACTTGTTTTTAAAAAAGGAGGATGTCAAAACTCTAAGAGAAGTGTAATTACGACTAACTCTTAGTCTGTTTCCTTAACTCCTTGTTGCCAGTGCTCTGGTCAGAGAACACACCATGCAGAGAATCAGAGAGAATCACAGAATTGGAAGGGGCTTCCAAGGGCCATCTAGTCCAACCCCCCTGCAACAAGCAGGGACATCACCACTAGACCACACTGCCCACAGCCCCATCAAGCCTGACCTGGAATGACTCCAGAAAAGGGGACCCCAACATCTCACTGGGCAATCTGTTCCAAGGATCCACCACCGTCAGATTAAAGACCTTTTTCCTGATGTCTACCCTAAATCTACCCTTTTCCAGCTTCAAACCATGACCTCCTGTCCTGTCATTTCCAGCCCTATTGAACAGTTCTTCCCCAGCCTTCTGATAGGCAACCTTTAGGGATTAGAAGGTCACTATGAAGTCCTGCCAAAGCCCTCTCCTCTCCCAGCTGAACAACCTCTGCTCTCCACACGGTGTCAGGTAGGTGTTTATGCCTCCTACAAAAGGCTTTATTTGTTTTGTTAATATCTGCAATAAATATTTTGGACATAAACAACCACTACTTAACAAAAACTCCAAACAAATCAGATCAGAACTGACAACTGGGTCAGTGCAAACTTCATGAGGTTCACAGGTCAAAATGCAAGGTCCTGCATCTGGGTGAGGGCCAGTCCCAGGCACAATGACAAGCTGGGTGCAGAGTGGGTTGAGAGTAGCCCTGAAGAGGAGTGCTGATTGACAAGAAACTCAGTGTGAGCTAGCAGTGCACTCTTGCAGCCCAGAAGGTCAACCAGATCCTGGGACACACCGAGTACAGCCAGAGAGCAAAACAGGGGATTCTCACCCTTTACACTGCTCTTGTGAGACCCCCACCCTGAATCCTGAGTCCAGTTCTGGTGTCTGCAGCGTAAGGATATAGAACTGTTGGAGCACCAAAACGTCTCAGCATCAGCAGGCTATTGATACAAGAGTGCACTGGGGCTTGAATTGATTTCTCCTGCAGATGGAGCAGCATCTTTTATCAGACAACAATACAGTTGGATTTCTGTTATGGTTTTTAACAATTACTACTATAAAATTGGATTTCAAGCTGATACTGTATGCAGGCTGTATATCTCTGCACAATCACTTCACCTGGCATAAAAATGAAGTGTAGATCATAGAATGGTAGAAGCATTAAGGTTGGAAAATACCTTCAAGATCATCAAGTCCATCTGCACGTCAAACCAGTCTGGTTAGATAACAAGCAGTGCAAACAGAGGAGCAAAAAGACAGGATACAGATAAAACCCAGTGTTCCACAGACTCAGACGTTCCCAAACACCTAACAAGATGACACAGGATAACATATTGGCTTGGAGACCCCATGACATTTTCCGTGCACTTCTCCAGGCTCCAGACACACTCAATTAGCCACGTTTCCAATGCGCGCTCACGGAGCTGGACTGATGCACAATAATGGGATCAAGGCTGAAATCCAGTTTAACAAGTATATTTACCATATGGTACACACTAATGTCCCCACAATTCTTTTTAATTGAAGAATATATCTGTCCTTCACTGAAGCATGGAAGACCTTGGTAACACATATGACAAAAGATTTGGTGATGGTTACGGTCTCAGCTATTAGCAAATGCAAAACCATACGAGTTAGGAAGAGAATAAACTATCCCATGTCACAAAGACAACGCCTCTTCCTCTTCCAATCTCCTCACAGAAATCCTATAAAGATAAACTATTACTTCGTGCTATGTCTATATGGAGCAGTATGTTTGATAAAGTCAAAATTTCACCCAACATTTTACTACAAAACTTCAGATTAAACTTGAACTTATTCTACTGCAGCTCTAGCCCTGGTTTATGTTTTTCAAATAGGCAAACGTGAGGCTGTTCTCAGCCAGGGGCTATCTTGTATATAAAAGTTTCTCCACAATAACATTTTATTTCCTTTATTATTATTATTTGTCACACCTGTTAAAAATGGAACCGTTAGTAATGCAAGTATGAACGTTCTGAGCAGACTGTTAAACATAAAGAATCACTTTTATCAGCAAATCTTGGCTTTGCCCAGCCTTCTCTTTACAGTCAGGCTCTATTAGGGAGAAATTGGGCAATTAAGGAGCAATCTGATTACCTTATACTGGAAACTATTTCATCTAAAGAAAAAAGAATCCTTAAGAGTTTGACAGGCTCACAAAACTGTGACTAACTCAGGGGTTCCAAGGAATGAAATGAAAAACAAGCAAAGAAAACGTTACCCTCTTTATTAGACAAACAAATACACTCCTGAGCTCTGAGAACAGCAACTATTCCGATGACTTATCACTCACAGCCGTTTTAAAAGTCTATTGGATATACCTAATGGGAACTCAGGGGATTTGGAATCCCAAAGTATGGTCATGCTGGTCTTACCATGGTATTAAGATAATCTTTAGAAACATACTACATAAGAAATTGTCCTCTGTGTCCTCAGCCTTCATGTACAATGTGTAGATGGGGAACAGTACCACATGCAACACAGTGAAGTAACAGCACGTTTAAGATCACCACACACAACAAAACCATCAAATGAAGTCATTTTGGGGGAAGCCCAACAACCATAGATGCAGAAATCCACAGGGATAAACTTACCCCTAAGTAGACTGTTTCTATTTTTAGCGGCAATGGGCTGATGTACACTGGGTTTTGGCTGATCAGCTGGAGGTTTCTAATGGTACTTACACGTTTATTGTAAAAACAAACAAGAAAAAAGTATGTAAACGTATTTCATTGGGACCATAAAAGATTAACTAAGCCTTAAAATACTACCTTCAGAGAGAAAGACACACAGCTTTGGAGACACAAGAACAACGACCTGATCCTATCAAGGTGGAGCATCCTCAGGAGCTGGGAATGGCCAGATGGGATGCAGGATGATGTGTCTCCTGACCCTTGTGTTTACCTTTCCTCTCTTCCGTGGATTAATTTTGCATGCCTGGAACCCTGACTCACGTTCCTTAAACACACATACAGCAGACAAAAGCTAAAGAATTTCAAAATGAACAGAAAACAATGCCTGGAGGCATTGTGATTCGCTTTTTAACATTGCCTGGCAGGAAGTGAGCAGCAGGTATTGGCTTTGCAGTGTTTGCAGGAAGCTCTGTGGTTGAGGAGCTCAAACAATACTGACAGACATCAAGGTGCAGGAGAGTTGAAAGGAACCTGGGGGTGGGGGTGGCAGGGACCACTGCCATGATGCATAAAAAGCATCTGATGCAGTGTGCCCAAGAAGGCCAATGGCATCCTGGCCTGCATCAGAAACACTGTGACCAGCAGGACCAAGGAGGTGATCCTGCCCCCAGTGAGACTGCATCTCGAGTACTGGGTGCAGTTTGGGGCATCACAGTATAGGAAGGACATTGAGAAGGTGCAGAGAAGGGCAACTGGGCTGATTCAAGGATCTGGAGAACAGGTCTGATGAAGAGAAGCTGAGGTAGTTGGGACTGTCCAGTCTGGAGAGGAGGCTGAGGGGAGACCTCACTGATTTCTACATCTACCTGAAGAGAGGTTGTAGTAAGGCGGGTGTTGGCCTCTTCTCCCTTGTGACTAGTGATAGGACAAGATGAAATGGGGTCAGGTTGTGTCAGGGGAGGTTCAGATTGGATATTAGGAAACACTTCCTCCCATAAAGAGCAGTGAGGTCTTGGAACAGGCTGCCCAGGGAACTCTGGAGGTGTTCAAAAAACAGGCAAACATGGTGTTTCAGGAGATGGTTCAGTGGTTACGGATTGCAGGGTGAATAGTTGGACTTGATGATCTTGAAGTTCTTTTCCAACCTTGATTCTGTGCTCCAAAAACCTCTCTCCATGTGGGCATCTTCATATTCTCCAGCATTAGCTCTAACCCCTACTACCATCATGGATGTATTTTTATCCTATGTCTGCAACCCATGAAGTATCTATCAAGCTTTTCACTTTTTTTTTAATTTAAAGGACATAACCAAAGAGCTCATGACAGCTAAAAGCAGTCAACCTAATACACTGTAAAAACCTGCAGCAACTATTGCTGGCAATTGCTTGGATGCAAAGTCCTGAATGCTGGGTTGCTTGGCTTATTTGATTCTTGGTACCTGAATAACCAGCCCTACATTCAAAGCACCACCCCTTAGGCAAACCCCAGCCATCAGCAGGGACAGAGAATCTGCAATTCATTCAACACCTAAAACACAAACACCTAATAACAACAAAATCAAAAATAAAGGTAACAACAAACTAAACAGATTGGGAGGAACCAACGCCTTGGTCGAAAGCAAAAAAATAAATCACTGCAAACCCTCCTTTTTTGTTTCTGACACTCACCAACAACCAGCTCAGAGAGCAACTCAGCTTTCTGGTTTCATCTTCACTGTAAGCTCAGAATTAACGCCCTTCCCATTATAAAAGCACAGAGAGGTTGCTGCATGTAACAGCTTTCTTCTATCTTCTCATACACAAATCTCACATGCTAGCAGTGGCAGTTTCTTTTCTTACTAGCTGGAACAGCCTCCCCCTATCTCACCACCACATCAACTCTGCACATACCCATTACCCGCTCTTCTAGAGTCTAATTTAATTTTTCCTTTGCTGTTATGTAATTATTTTTAATCCACTAAGTATTTTGATACACAGCACATATGTAAGATGCTAGAGGAGAAAAACACAATGTGTTACGTTATTGGCAGACCTTGGGCACTTAAAAATACACTTGTGTGTTCTAATTATGCATCTCCAGAGCTGGGAGCTCTGGAGCCCCCAACGCAAAAAGATGAGGACCTTTTGGAGCAGGTCCAGAGGAGGCCACTAAAATGCTCAGAGGGCTGGAGCACCTCTCTTACAAGGACTGGCTGAGAGCTGGGGTTGTTCAGCCTGAAAAGAAGTAGGCTACAAGGGGACCTTAAAGCTATCTTCTGGTCCCTGAAAGGGGCCCATCAGAAGGCTGTGGAAGAACTGTTCAGTAGGGCAGGGAACAATAGGATAAGGGGGCATGGGTTTAAGGTGTGAAAGGGCAGATTTAGGTTAGATGTCAGGACAAAGTTCTTGAATCTGAAGGTGGTGGATCCCTGGAACAAGTTGTCTAGAGAGGTGGCACAGGGCCCATCCCTGGAGCCATTCAAGGTCAGGCTGGATGGCAATCTGGTCTAGTGAGTCATGTCCGTGCTTGATGTAGGGAGGTTGGACTAGATATCCTTTGAAGAGTCCTTCAAACCCTGTGATGCTATGGTATTTGCTTTCAATCAGAAAATATTCTTAAGAGCAACAGTGTCCTGTGTTTGATCCCTCACGATCACTCTTGATCACTGCTTTGCAGTATTTAAACAAGAAAGCAAATGAAGCCAGCTGTGTAAGTAGCAGGTAACTCAGAATAGCCCATCTGTGCCTTTCAGTTGTAGCTCTGTTGCCACACAAAAAGAACAAGAAAAGTACTATACTTGTAACTTGATAGGTTGGACTAGATGATCCTTGAGGTCCCTCTAACCCGGCATTCTATGAATCCATGAATCTGTTTTGATGGGTGAATTCCATGAACCAGACCACCTTCCTGAGGAAGGGGTGTGACACACCTCTGTGACAGAAGACAGAGCTGTTACAAGATAGAAGCAATCAGATACTACAGCTTATAGCAGAAACTGAAGCTGCCTCTTGCCAGGGTTTGATCCCACGCAAGTTTACTACATAGTGCAAAAGATGCTGCTGCTGGGGTGGAAGGTGTCTTCCAGTCTGGATCCCCAAGGGTGGCAACGCTGGTTACACAGGCACATCCACGCACACCATGAGCAAAGGAGTCACATCGCTATTTTAGAACTCACGTTCTGTGGCAATTCAGTCAGGATCACCCCTTTCAGGTCTGCTCATTAAACTCATTACCATGGTAACGGGAAGAGAGAGAAATCGTCTCCTGCTCCTATTTTCCCTCAGAATTCTTTTAATGAATTTAAAAACACGAGGAATGAAGCAGCTTCCCAATATAGAGCAGACTAAAGCAGCAAGGTTTGAGGTGTGAAAAACAAAGCAACTTACACTACTGTACAAGAGCCACCACCCATACGGAATCCTCCTGTCACATGAGGAAAGGATGAGAGAGCTGGGTTTTGTCAGTCTGGAGAACAGAGTTAGGGGGGACCTTATCACCATGTACCAGCACATAAAGGGTGGTGGCCAGGAAGATGGAGCCTTCATTTTGACAAGGAGTGCCATGGAAAAGACAAAGAGTGATGGATACAGGTTGCTCCTGGTGATATTTCCATTGGACTCCAAAGGAAAATTTGTCACCACTAGAACAATTAACCATTGGAATAATCACCCACAGAAGTGGATGATTACTAATTTAAGTTCTATTTTTAGCTTGCAGGTTTGACTAGATGATCCTCGACGTCCCTTCCAACCTGGTATTCTATGAATCTGATAAGAGTATTCTCATCCTGCTCCTTCTAGAGCAGATGTCCACCAAGGCTGCCTCCTGCTTCTGCACACAGCATCCCTGCTGTGCCCCCTCCTGGACACCCATGGTTTCAGTAATGTCTGCTCAGGCAACGTGTGCCATGGACAGCCAGGAGGGCTTCCAAGATTGAAATGAGAGACAATATTAAAAGAATTCTGATGCATATTGACAGAGATCGTTATTTTTAGTGGATGCTTCTAAACCCATTTTGTGTTGCAAGGTCAGAGTGCTGTATAATGAGCTGCTTTTAAGCTTCACATAGGAAAATCAGTGAAACTCAGTTTTAGTAACTACTTCAGTGGATAGTAAAGAAAAAGGTCTTGAGAAGTCAAATCATAAGCTGATCTGTTGCTCATCCAGTTTAGACAGAAACCACTAGGTCATACCCACCCCACAAGGTCCAGACCTTCCACTCTGCAGGGCACAACACTGAAGAGCATCAGTCAGCTGCTACCAGACAGAGGCAATCAGTCACTCTTTTTCAGAGCACAGAGCAGCAGCTAACACATCAGACACGAATCACAGAACCGTTGGTTGGAAGGGATCCCCAAAGGTCATCGAGTCCAACCCCTGCAACAAGCAGAGACATCACTCACTAGACCACATTGCCCAGAGCCCCTTGTATGTCTCCAGGGATGGGGACTCCAGCCTCTGAAGGCAACCTGTTCCAGGGATCCAGCACCTTTAGATTAAAGAACTCTTTCCTGGTATCTAACCTAAATCTACCCTTTTCCATCTTCAGACCATGAACCCTTGTTCTGTCGTTCCCTGCCCTATTGAACAGTTCTTCCCCAGCCTCTTAATAGTACCTTTCCAGGGACTGGAACATTATGATATAGCACAATAACATTAAAACATCAGTGAAGAAGCAAGAATGACAAGCATAATCGTCATAAACCCAAGTAATTCAACAGTCATGTTTTTCACTTTACAGACTAATGGGGTCTTACTGCACACCAGCTCAACTCAACTTTTTGTGTGACCCTGGCCATCTCCACTGGAGTGCCAACGGTTTGCATCGCAGGCACAAGGATCACACAGCTACTTCATGCTACAGGTCTCTTTCTCTTCTGTCATGCTAGTAGCCAGTGTAGAGATAGCTCCTCATAATCACTGCTGTGAGCTTAAGATAAGGTAGGTTTATTATCTTTAAATACACAGCCAAGGTAAAAAGTAAACTCGTCACACACTTCCCCAGCAGCTCAAAGAAAGGTTAGTACCTCAGCAAAGAGCAGTGTGTTAAAAGAACTAAAATAACACTTTATATCAAATATCACACTAACCTGGAAAGGTCCAGTATAACATTTTTAATCTGAAGTGTCCCATTTACTCCAAGACCATTTTTCTTGCAAGATAAGCCAGCTGGCACTAGCTTCCTAGAAGTTAAGGTTAAATACAGCCACCTACCTTCCAACAGGTCACACAAAGGCTTTTCTAAAGAGTAAGTAAACTCTTGGATTTACAGATCCCAGCAGAGGAATGCACCAAATTCCATTAGAAAGAGTCACGACCAAAATATGCAGCCACTGCCATGGAGAAGATTAAGCTAATGAGGATTTCAACACAAACCAAAGTCACACTCAAGGAAGAATGGTCTTATTTAGTCAACAGAACACAAAGTATCATGTCTAATATATATTTTACATACATATAATATATATAATGATAAAGTATAAACATGTAGTAGCCATTCAATAGCCTCTTATTGTTACAGAAAACTCATTTTGACCCAACACTTTTTAATCTCTGACCACAAACACTCTGGAGGGCTTTTTCATGCAGAATAGGAAATTACCAGAGTCAACTGCTATTACAATATCTGATCCCCCAGCTAAATTATTGATCACAAGTGCCAGAGCTGCTACTTCACCCAGCAGTGCTCTTCTGTCTTGGGCTCTGGAGCTACTGTTCTGTAAAAAAGTCAAATGGACAAACTTCCAGAATGAAAAGAGCAGAAACCCGTACACATGCTACTGCCAGTGCACAAGTTAGGAGATCCTGTGGTCTATAGGTTTCATTTTCAGTCTGCTTGCTGGCAAAAAACCCAAAATATATCAATTTAATCTTGAATTTCCAAGCAATACTCTTAAAAGTTACTCTTCTTTCTGACTGTCCTCCTTACATACCAACCCCCGACTCTGCTATGGTGAGACCACACCAGTACACGGTGAGTACTGTGTCCAGTTTGGGGCTTTTCCAATTCAACAGAGACTGGGATCTACTTGCCCCAACCAAGAGGGGCAAGAATGATTAAGGGTCTTGAGCATCTCACCTGTGAGGAAAGGCTGAGAGAGCTGGGGCTGTTGCATCTGAAGAGAAGACTCAGAGGGATCTTACTAACGTATATAAATACCTGAGGGGTGGGTGGCAAGGGGAAGTGCCAGCCTCTTATTGATGGTGCCCAGTAATAGGACAAGGAACGATGGGGATAAGCTAGAACAAAGGAGTTCCACCTCAACATAAGGAGAAATTTCCTTACTATGGAGGTTGATGGAGCCCTGGCACAGGCTGTCCAGAGAGGTTATGTAGTCTCCTGCTCTGGAGGACTTTCAAACCTCACCTGGATGCAGCCCTGCATGTCCTGTCCTAGGTGATCCAGCTCTGGGAGGGGAATTGGCTAGGTGATCTCTAGCCAATCTCTAGTCCCTTCCAACTCCTTACATTGTGTAATTCTATGACTGTGCCAGAGAAGGACGTCCTCTGCAATACCCCCGAGTAAGCAGTGCAAAATGCTTGGGTTACAAGGCTCATGTCAAAGCCATAAACCAGCACATACATCCTTTTTCCTCAGAAGAACTTAGTGTTCCCACTGTTTTCTGCCACAGTTTGTATGGGGAAGGGCACCTCTCCACAGGGCGCTGCAGGAATGATGGCTCCTGGTTGCCAACAACGACAAAAACCTCACTGTGATCTTGAATTCATCTGAGGTCTAAAACTGGGACAGCAAAAAGCAAACCTGACCTACTAAAGCAGGATGCAGTTGTGTATTTGAATGATGGAAAGCTTTGCTCCTATTTAACACAAAGCTCCCTGCAAATTAAGTCTCCAGGCAAGAGCATCCAACTGCTTGACCTTAATAAGAAGGAAGGAAAACTCCGGGGTTTCCTCATTACTTAAGCATCATGCTTCTTTATCCCACATAAGCATGTTAAAGATGCTGCAATTCTCCTGAGGCTAAAAGATGGACAAAATAATCCAATACTTTGTGACCGAGCTACAGACAGAAAAAAAAGCCCTCAAAATTCAATTCCCCTCAAAAAAAGCAGGATCTGCCACTGCTGAAGATGCCTTTGTTCAGCACCACTAGTGCTAGTTCCTGTCTTCACTATGGGATGTGATTTATCTTTCTGCTGCAGCAACTCTTGATGGGTTTAAGTGAAAACTGGAAGGGACTGAAAATCATAGAATCACGGGGTTGGAAGAGACCTCCAAAGGACATCTAGTCCAAACCCCCCCACAACAAGCAGGGACATCCCTCACTAGACTAGACTGCCCAGAGTCCCACTCGGCCTGACCTTGAATATCTCCAGGGACGGGGCCTTAAGCACCTCTCTACTCAACCTGTTCCAGGGAATCACTACCCTCAAATTAAAGAACCTTTTCCTGATGTCTAACCTAAATCTACTCTTTCTCGGCTTCAAACGAAGTACAGTCCAGTTTGATGGTGCAAGGACCTACAGCAGCACCCTGATCCTTGCCTTACCTTCCCCTGCATCCAGCCTTCTTGTTGCAGTGGAATGTCAGAAGTGGCAACTACATATGCCAAGAGATAAATCTTTAATTCTTCACAGAAGTGCCAAGAGAAGCACCTAACCACAAGATGACCAACAAATGCACAGGACAAATGCAATCCTGTCCACAAGCCACCACACAGCTTAGTGGCCCCCTGTCAAAAACGTCCCTCAGGAGCTCCAGAAACACTCCCCAAACTTATCAAGAACCATCTAAAAACACTTCTTTGTCCACATTATCCTGTTTGGAAGTCTGTTCCATGACTTCCCTCCTCAGATGGTTTGGAACCCTTTAATGTCTGACTTCAATTACCTCAGAACACAGTCATAACCATTCATCTGGTGCCAAAACTCTTCTTGGACTTCAGCAGGTTTCCTCACTCCTTGAGGTATTTACCTCATAAGCTACCAGCTAGACTAAATAAGCTAAGCTTTTGTAACCCTTCTTACTGTAACCAGTAATGAACTGGAATACTTTTTCAAGTCCGAAGGTCCAAGTGCCTTACAGAAGATCTTCAAATGCCAGAAAAAGTCTGGTGGTTTTTTTTAAGCTCTAGCTAGAAAAAGGTAGGACACTCTGGAAATCAGACAGCATTGGGATAGTATTAAAAACTGAAGCATGGGGTAGTTACAGGTTGTTTTGCCAGTCATTAATCACAGGCAAGATCACAGCTGCAACAGGACTCTGAATAAACAAATTAATGAATAAAATTTCCATCTCTTAATACCAGACAACGTCTTTTCACATGGAACACGTCTGCCTTCCATGGCATTTCCCCTATGGGGTACAGCAGCCTTCTGCATAAATGCTGTTGGGGTGGAGGAAGCTAATATTGAAGAGCGACAGGCAGAGACAGTACAAATCCAGTAACACAATACTCACACAATGCGAAATCACTACTACACTTAAACTACTGAACAACCCATGAAGCTATTAATAGGATCCAAGTATGCGCACGCTGTTTCAAAGACCACTTCAACATGAAATTCCTTCAACGCTTATGACTTCAGTCAGCTGTGCATGCTACTTTTACATCTGCTTTAATACTCTGCAGCCTGCATGCTTTCTCTGTTAAAAATTAAGTGTTGGGTTTGTGCTGCCATTTGGCAGAAACTCCCTGCCCTCAACTACCGCTTTGCAGAGCAATCACCATCCGTGTCACTTTCTGGGTGATGGAAGGGACAAATAAATAGTGGTTAAAAGCAAACACTGGCAGGTCAAGGGAAGAAGCAAATGATTCTTCTATCCATGATTCATTTACCAACCAGCCCTGTTTGGCATTGTGGGGCTGGGTGAACTGTGCAAAGAGCTTCTACTGCGGTCTGCACAAGTGAACAACATGCAGTGTGTGGTAAATGCTCCTGTAAGAGGAGAGTTTAAGGAAAAGCTCTGTGCTAATCAGACAGTTGTGGCAGTAGATGAGTCTGCAGCTCAGACTGGGGTCTTCCTGACCTTGCAGAGAGGGACTTGGGGGGTCTTGGTGGACAGCAGGATCACCATGAGTGAACAGTGTGCTGCAGTGGCAAGGAAAGCCAGCAGGATGCTGGGCTGTGTTAACAAGGGTATCACTAGCAGAGACAAAGAAGTCATTATCCTGCTCTACTCCGCACGGACAGACCACAGTTCTGTGTTCAGATTTGGTCCCCACTATACGAAAAAGATGTGGACAAGCTAGAGAGGGTCCAGAGAAGGGTCACAAGGATGAGAAGACCTGCCATATGAAGAAAGGTTAAAGGAGCTGAGTTTATTCAGCCTTGGGAAGACCTTATCACCACATACCAGCACATAAAGGGTGGCTGGCAGGGAGACAATGACTACCTCTTCACAAGGAGTGCCATAGAAAAGACAAGGATTGATGGATACAGGTTGCTCCTGGGGAGCAATTGGACTCCAGAGGGAAATTTGTCAGTGTGAGAGTGATCAGACACTGGAATGGTCATCCCAGCAAAGTGGTGGATTCCTCAACTTTAGACAGTTTTAAGATAGGGTGCCTGTCCCTCTCATTTAAACTGTAATTCTTTAGCTTAAAGGATTGGACTAGGTGATCATCAAGGTCCCTTCCAGCCTGGTCTGCTGTGATACTGTGAGTCAATTTTCATAGAGTCTGAACAGTACCTGAGTAAACTGATGGGCTACAAGCATCAAGTATTTATGTGTATCAATATTTATACTGCACTGTGTTTGAAAAGCACAAACTAAAGTCATATCCTGAAAGCTAAGCACATACAGAAGTCTATCCTGACCTCTACACTGCCAGCCAACTACAAGATTTACTAAAGGAGGGGTTTAATCCTGAGCTCACAGTTGGACCTATACAACTTGCCTTGCAGAGAGGAAGCTCCGTTTGCCCCTGGAAAGGATGTAGTATCTGCTGGAAGAGATTTTTATCTAATGCCTCATTCTATTCACTCTGCTTTACCCACTGGCACTGGCCTTCTTACAAATTTAACGGAAAAAATAGGCACCCACACCCTGTCTTATGACCAAAAAAAGCAAAGCACAACCGCAGCAAACAATAGGCATTCATTTGGCAGGTTCTGTGCCCCTGCCATGTGGTGGTCTCCTCAGGGGAGGTCAGATGAACCAGGAATGGAACACCACACATAATGTGGTGAGTAAATGTATTCATGGGCCATCTCTGAATCACAGATACAAGACACTCAGCTGCCTTCACTCAGTGTGTTTGGAATTCAATTTCATCCAAGCAGAAAGAGAAGTACCTTTCCTCACCTCTGAACCTCTCCTTCCTTCAGCACAAGAGAATAAATTCGTATTTGAGACTAGATCTTGGGATGAAGTTCTTCAGTCCAAGGGTGGAGAGACTCTGGAAGAGATTGCCCAGAGAAGTTGTGGCTGCCCCCTCCCTGGAGGTGTTCAAGGCCAGGTTGGATGAGACCTTGAGCAACCTAGTCTACTTGAGAGGTGTTGCTGCCCATGGCAGGGAGGATGGAGTAGATGATCTCTTAAGTTCCCTTCCAACCTGAGCCAATCTGTGATTCCATGATTCAACAAACAAAACCTTCAGAGTTTAAGCAGTCTTCAACACTAAACTCTCGTCAGTAATTATGTAAAAATGTAAAGTTTTCCATAGCATTCAAATACAGCCTGTTTGAAAGAGCAATCTGGGCATGTCAGGAGTCACACAGGTGTAAACGTGAACAATTCCATCCAGCCCATGGAGAGAAAACAGCAGACACCAGCTACATCTGACATGAACCAGGCAGCCACTCACTCGAGTGGGTATAGGAAAACTGGCGGCAAATAAAACGAGACTGTAAAAAATACAAGAGAAACACCATAAAATACAGGAGAAGTGATGAAAAAAGACCTTTTTTTCAGAAAGAGATATTTTCTAACTCAGAGACGTATGCTTGATACTCAATCCTCATTTGTTTGCACTAATTCTGCATTTGTTCAAACCACATTCATCTCTCAAAGAACAGCAGATGAGAAATGTCCTCAATGTTATTCAGCCTATTAAAATAATGTATATGATATAAAACATGACAAAAAGAGTGGGGTCTGCCTCACTCTGATTACACACACCCCGAGGCATAAAATAAATAGAAATAAAAAAGCCTGAAATTAAGCCAGAGGAACAAACACCAAACGATTCACCCTCAGGCTTAAATTAAACTTGCTAAATTCTGACAGGAGTTATTCACTTCAACAGATTTCTTCATTGAGATTACTACTCTCCCTCTTTTACGTCTGCAGAGAAAAAAGTATAGATTTAGAGAGGAAAAAACAAACAAACAAAAGGCAGAAAAACAAAATAAAGGGAAACCCTCCCAAAAACAGAGGGAAACCAAAATAAGGAAAAAAAAAACCCAGGAAAAACTAAGGAAGAAGCAGAAGGAATTAGTTGCACCAATTTTGACTTGCCTGGTTCAACTTGGAAAATGCATTTGCTTAAAGGCATCAGAGAAAATATGGTTCCGATTTCAAATGTTGGATATTTTACAAGACTGTTGCCAAAAAAGAATCCAAGGAATGTCCCTGCACGCACAGAACACGCGGGACAACTGGTGAGCAGCCCCCCGTGGTCTTCTACAAAAAGTAAATACATAAAAAAAGCAGCGTTTTCAGCGTGGAACCCCCCTCCCAGGAGCAAGCAGCACATACCTGGGATTTTTCATGGATAGCTTCTACCATAACTTGACTATTATTAGTATAAAAGACTTCCCTCTCAAATACACAGCTGTAAGACAAGCAAGGATGGAAAATACTTCCCAAGAGCGCTTCTTGGCACTGTTCTCCTTCTACAGAAACTACGAAGAGAAACTCCAGGCGAATGCCACAGAAACATGAGCTCATTTTTCAGCACGTGCCAACAAACTGCCTCCTGACCTTTCTAGGAATTTACTCTTTCTGTAAGAAAATTGTTTTGAATTTTCCATTTGTACCTCTTCAGTCCAAAAGAGCCACAAGAGGGGCACCCACTGCGTGTGGACAGAAGCACCCAGCACCCACTACCTCTTTTCCCAAACTGTCTCAAGTGGCAGCAGAGAAGGGTAGAGCAACAAGAGACTCTGTGCTGATGGCACAGGCTGCCACACAGCAAACAGAGCAGCCACCTAAAAAAATAAAACAGGGGCAGGAGACTTCTAGAGCCCATGAAGATCAAATGTTAGAGCAGGGATTTCATCACTGACTAAATGCACACCCAGCTCATCATAGAATAGAATCATAAAACCCTAGAATCATTCAGGTTGGAAAAAGACCATTGAGATCATCAGGTCCGACCAATAACCCTATTACACCAGGGTCACCACAAGACCAGATCTCTAAGCACCACATCTAAACGATCTCTAAACACCTCCAGGGATGAGGACTCAATCTCTACACTGGGCAGCCTGGTCCAGGTTCTGACCACTATGTCAGGGAAGAAATGTTTCCTCATGTCCAGCCTAACCCTCTTGCAGTGCAGCTTGAGTCTGTTCCCTCTTGTTCTATCACTAAGGACCTGTGAGAAGAGACCAGCACCCATCTCTCTACAACATCCCTTCAGGCAGCTGTAGAAAGTTACAAGATCTCCCCTGAATGATTCTAACAATTAGAACCAAAGCAAGGAGCCCCTTCCCAGAGCCTTCCCACACCACTCCCGCACCCTTCCTACAGGATTCCTGTAGCCTTCTCACAGCACTCCCAGCAGAAACAAAAGGCACCACAACCTGCAGGGCTGGATCACCCACACCCCATACCTGCTATTCCTGGGAGAATTCCCAGTTCCGAAGCCAAAGAGCCCCACAGCTCCCTCCTCACCTTTCATACAGAACATCCTGCAGCCGTCCAGTGACCCCAGCCAGAAATGAGCAGCACGCACAGAAGGCTCCACCAAGCACAACAGGGCCGTCCCCCCTCATCTGCCGCATTCAGCTCATGTGCACCAGCGTTGGGGAGACTCATGGCTTTAATCCCACTCAGTGGCTCGATGTTAATTACTGACCCCTGATCTTGGATATTGTTTTTTTCCCCCTTTTTGTTCCGGTCTCTCTACAGAAAGTGCTTTGTTCTACCATTTTCAATTTCTTTTATGTGTACAGCCTTCAATAATAAACACAGTCAATGTAGCTGGAGATAGAGACGGTTCATTCCTACCTGACTGCTTCAGCCCTACCCTACTGCCTCATCCCTAGCTGTGCTGTCAGCAAGTAAAAACAAAGTCACTGCATTTTAGAGTGGGCTATAAGCAGAAAGTGAAGACATTACAGGGGAGCAGCTCAAAATCCAGAAACCTAGAATCATAGAATCACAGAATGTTCTGGGTTAGAAGGGACCTCTTGAGATCGTCTAGTCCAACCCCCCCTGCCAGAGCAGGATCACCCAGGGCAGGTCATACAGGGTGGCGACTAGGTGACATCTGAAAGAGTTCAGAGCAGGAGGCTCCATAACGTCTCCGGGCAGCCTCTGCCAGGGCTTTGTCACCCTCACAGTAAAGAAGTTTCTCATCATGTTGACTTGGAACCTTCTACGTTTAAGTTTATACCCATTATTCCTTGTTCTATTACTGCGTACCAGAGAAAAGAGACTGGCACTTCCTTTTGATATTTATAGACAGTAAGATCCCTCTCAGTCTTCTCCATACAAAACAGCCCTGGTTCTCTCAGCACTTCATAGGAGAGACGTTCCAGTCCCTCAGCCGTCCTTGTAGCTCTCCACTGGACAGTGGAGATAATATAGGTAATATAGCTTAGCTTGCCTTTTCTCTTTTAATCCCTGCTCCAAAATTTACAGACTAATGTCAAGATTCCATTATGCTCTGAGAATCAGAAGGGTCCCCTCTCCCTAATTCCATTTTCTGGTGCTGCAGGCATGCACGTGCTACTTCCTACCATGACCCTTCCAAGGGCTCCAGGAATAAACTCTTCCGAAAAGCAAAACAAACAAAACCATATTGTAGCTGCAGGAAGGTTACTTGGATACCAGAGGGGTTTTAAGGTCCAATCTTGTTACATCTACTCATTAATTACCTGGAAGGAGAAGTAAGCAGAGCATCAGCGATAATCCCTGGGGACTGGCAGCAGCTGTGAACACACCAGAGGGGACCGAGAAATGACATTACAGATTCTAGGGGAACCACAAGCACAAGCAGAAAAATACAGAAACGAGACAAAATAGGCCCTTTTCACACCAGGCCTGAAAGGGGCTGTTCAGAAGGCTGGGGAAGAACTGTTCAACAGGGCAGGGAACAATAGGTTATGATTTGAAGCTGGAAAAGCGTAGATTTAGGTTAGACACCTGGAACAGGTTGCCCAGAGAGACAGTGGAAGCCCCATCCCTGGATCTGGGTCAGGCTGGATGGGGTTCTGGGCAATCTGGTCAGGTGAGCAATGACCCTGATTGTTGTTGGGGGGACTGGACTAGATGCTATTTGTAGGTTCCTTCCAACACTATGATTCTGTGATTCTAAAACGAGCAGTCTTCCAATGGTCAAGTAACACAACATACTGGCTGTGTAAAGCGTTACATGTCGAGCTGCCTATGAAGAGACAGGTACAAGTGTGAGGTGCTGCCTCTAGCAATGTATCTCACAACATTAGAGAAATGCATCCCATTTCTCTAAGCTGCCCTAACCTGAAAATGCAACAGGATAAGAGGATATAAAATCAGGGAAAATACACACTTACACTAAACACTGTACTGTTAAAACGAGTATAGAAGAAAATGCAGTTCAGACCTGCCCATGATAGAAGGATGAGGGTTTAGCCTGTTTCTGTTGTGTTTCAAACATTCATACAATTGTTTAGGTTGGAAAAGACCTTTAAGGTCAGAGAGTCCAACCATTAACCACCACTAAACCCTGTCCCTAAGCTCCAGATATGTACAACTTCTAAACACATCCAGGGATGGCGATTCAACCCCCTCCCTGGGCAGCCTGTTCCAAGGCCTGATGACACCTTTCAATTGAGAAGTTTTCCCCAGTTTCTAACCTGAACTTCTCCTGGCACAACTTCAGGCCATTTCCTCTTGTCTTATCATTTGAAATTAGACACAATGAATTGAATCTACTCTGATAATGAAATTATGCAGCCAGCTATGGGTAGACCAGAAAGTCATTTTTGGCTGTAGGCATCACCTATGAGAGCAGAAGGTGCTTTGAGAATGAAAAGCCCACAGAGAGGAGCAAAGAGGCCAGTAACAGTTAACAGTACCTTTAGGATTAGATGTTAGAAACACTGAATCATTAATGTTGGAAGAGACCTACAAGACCATCCAGTCCAACCACCAACCCAGCCTCACCATGCACACTAAATCATCTTCCCTACTACATCTACTTG
>VZRI01012552.1:0-14340 GCA_013397515.1 Upupa epops | reverse complement strand
GAAGAAGTTCCTTCTGATATTTACACAGAACCTCCTCTGTTCCAGCTTGCATCCATTGCCCCTTGTCCTATCACCAGATGACCTTGAGAAGAGCCTGGCTCCAACCTCTTGTCACCCACCCCTCACATATTTATACGCATTAATCAGGTCCCCCCTCAGCCTCCTCTTCTCCAAACTCAAGAGACCCAGCTCCCTCAGCCTTTCCTTCTACCATTATTGACTTGGGAGAAGAGACCAGCCCCCACCTCTACAACCTTCTTTCAGGTAAAATGCAATAAGGTCTCACCTTTTCTCCAGACTAAACCCAATTGCCTCAGCTGCTCCTCATCAGACCTGTCCTCCAGGCCCTTCACCAGCTTCGTTATCCTTCTTTGGACCTGCTCCAGCACATCCATGTCCTTCTTGTATTAGGGTGCCCAAAACTGACCCCAATACTCAAGATGAGGCCTCAAATGAGTCTGACTGTCAGCTATACCTCTAATTAAATCCATTTTCCTTTTAGAACCAAAGTGGTCTGCAGAGACGCATGCTCCTGAGACCCTGGATGGATGCCAACTATCGGAAGAGATTTTTTTTCCCAAATCCTGAATCATTCTGACACATTTCCCTTTCAAACTGTGCATAAAACACACAAACCAACAAAAAAAAAAGAGCCACCCTGAAAAGCAATCCAAACCAAACAGATGGAGTGAAAACAACCTTCTCAACTTGAAGGCTGTCACAGCCCAACACTGTTAAGTCTGCACTCAGCTCAAAGCACTAAGGAAAGCCAGACCTAGAGCCTAGCACACACTGTGGTCCCACTGGTGATAAGAGTGAGGAGATAAAGAGAGATCGGGTCAGCCCCAGTGTATTTTTAAACGGGCAGCAGTGACTTGGAAAAGAAGCAGCAGCTGAAAAGATATTAACTGTTATTTTGGTAAGTGAAGAAAAACATTCTTGTATCTCCAAAGCCAAAGCCAATATTTTGCTATTATCACTTGCAGCTGATAGAGCATCTTATATTAGCCATTCCACTGATTAGGGTGGAGTATCCTCATACTTTGAGGAAGGAAAGAAATATTTTAAGATTCATTCTTTTATTATGTAATAATATAATTTATTATTATATAATTTATTGTGTTATAGCTTATAATATATTATTATCCTCATTATTTAGCTTATAGATTATATAAATTAGTTTGTCACAGCAAACTCAATGAGACAAGCAAGTTATTCAAAGGGTCAAGCTGGAAGTATGTCCTTTAAAGCAGAATTATTAATTACAGTGCCCCACGATGAATTCAGGTAACTCAAACTCATAAACATCTGCCACTGCAGGAGGTAAACAGGTATGTCCTGTCCTGCAAAAGTAAAGCAGGTGGGTGGATTTATGGAGAACAGACCTCAAATTATCTGTGGATCAACTACTACAGAACTACTCTGGCACTTCCAGACTTGCAGCCTTGTTGTACATTTCAAGACAGGCACAAGGAACAGACTTTTCCAAACATTCAAATATATTAGAAAAATAAAGGGTTTCTAACAGGCATGAACAGAGCCAATGCAGACGTTGCAAGTCAAAGCGTTTGTCTGTAACTAAGAACTGATTTCTACAACAACATTCTTCCAACAAAACCTCTGAAACCATTCTGGATGGGTTAAAAAAGCAGGCAGACACGGTGTTTCAGGAGATGGTTTAGTGATTAGGGGTTGTGGAGTGGACGGTTGGACTTAAAGATCTTGAAAGTCTTTTCCAACCTTGATGATTGTATGATTTGAAATTGTTTTCCTAGAGAATTAAGCCTAAAGCACTGACTTCTTTATTTCATGTGAAATTAGGAGTCAAAGTAAAATCCCTTATGTCTGTGTCTGGGTTTTTTTTTCCATCAACAGCCAATTTTCAGCGAAACAACTTTATTCCTACCCTCAATATAGCTACAATGGCAGAGTTTTCAATTAGATATTTCATGTAGCATTTGTGAAATGGTCCTAGGATTTCTGATATTTATTGGTTTCTGATTTTGTATCGCCTGATATACTCCCATTAGTATTTATTTTGAGTAAACCCAGCAATGTCTGCGGGTGCAAAGTGCTTGGCGTTCAAATTAATATAGTAAACGGTTTTGGGAATGGGCTGTCTTGAGTGAGGAGAAAACAAATACAATGAAGTCATGAATTAGTTCACCTTATCTTTTGTTTGCCGTACAAAGAGCACAGTAAGGGCAAAAATCTTTTTAAGAGCTGCTGTAGGTCAAGAAAGGAATCTGTAAGCAACTTCTCCAAACTCATTCAGGAATTTCTTTGCTGCAGAAATCAAACAAAGAGGACATTCCTGTTTGCACAGGGAGGACCAACAGGTAGAGGGGGTTAGCACATGATGAGGAGAAAACTAATTATACCGTAACAGTGGCTGACAGCCGTAAATATAAAGAGAATCATCAAGGTTGGAAAAAACCTTCAAGTTCATCAAGTCCAACTGTGAGCCCTACAACCTCTAACCAGATACAGCAGAAATTCCAAAGAAAAAAGAAAACCAACAGGCAACTCAATCATTTCAATTGGCTGGTAAAAGATTGTTTTGCAAGGGTTGTGTGTCTAATTATCTTTGATTAACAGATGCAACTGGCATTCACTGATGATGTTTACTATGGATACAAAAGAAGAAAGCCCCTCACAGCCACTTTCATTTGCCAGTCACCAGTGCACTGCTTCAGAAAATTGCTGCAGGGGGAGCACAGGTTGTTAGGCGTTTGCTCCTTTAGACAGAGATTGTTGCTATTTCCCTAGCCACCAAGGAATGCTCTGAGGCCACCTTTGGTGAACAAAGACTATCTGGATCACAGGTGGCATCCCAGAGTCCAGAATGCATAGTTATGGACCATCCTACAAGGCGGAGGTGAGAGGAACAGGTTGTTTCCCTTAAATACACATAGTTAGGGCACACACTCACTAAATACAGAGCAGCTGTCACTCATTGAACAACACCCCAAAGCTGAAACAAACACATCAGGCAAACATAAAGAAACAAACAGAAAAATCAGTTTCTCCTCTGACCTACACATGCTCGGTATCGGTGCTAACCAGGAGATGTCTTAGACTAGAGTTGAATCATCAAGGTTGTAAAAGATCTTCAAGATCATTAAGTCCAATTGTTTGCTCTACAATCCTTAACCACTAAACCATCTCCTGAAACACCATGTCTACCTGTTTTTTGAATGCTGCCAAGGTTCCCTAGGCAGGCTGTTCCAAAGCCTCACCACTCTTTCCATTAGAAAGTTTTTCCTAATATCCAGTGTGAACCTCCGGCACAACTTGACCCCATTTCCTCTTGTTCTATCACTAGTCAGTGGGGAGAAGAGGCCAACACCCAGTTCACCACAACCTCCCTTCAGGTGTAGTGAGCCTCCTGTTCTCCAGGCTAAACAGCCCCCGCTCCCTCAGCCTTTCCTCACCAGACCTGTTCTCCAGACCCCTAAGTAGCCCAGTTGCCCTTCTCTGTACCCTCTCCAGCACCTTAATGTCCTTCCTATACTGTGGTGCTCAAAACTGCAGCCAGTACTCGAGGTGTCGCCCCACAAGGGCCAAGCATAGGGGCAGGATCACCAATTTGGTCCTGCTGGTCACATTCTTTCTGATGCAGGCCAGGATGCCATTGGCCTTCATCCACATCATCAAAATGTTGACCTAACAACCAATAAATAGGCACTGAAATATTGAGCTAAAACCAGTAGTGCTTTAAAATATTGGCCAAAACATACCCAATTCTGAAAACAACAAGCATCACTTGGGCAATCACTGTCTTTGGGTAGGTAATGGAATCAGCACTCTCAGCAGTGACAGTGTGCAATGCAGGATGTCAGAGTGGTCTGCAGGTTCCTACAGCCTCACTCACACATAGCAATGGGAAATATTCCTGAACTCCAACCTGTTCTCATTCTTCCCTGGCTATGAACCTAAACCAGCCCCAAGGTGTTTTCTGCCATTGTCCGGAGGGCAGAAACACTACTGCTTCTTCACCAAGGCTTCAGCACACATCAGGGAGAACAAAATTAGTCATTGGCCTTTATTTTTTACAGTTTTGCTGCCTTTGTCACAGTCCCATCAGAATCACCACCCGCTGGAGACTGGAGATTGTGGATGAGCTGCAGCTCCCTCAGTGCTGCTGCTCCAGCACACTGGTGTAAGGAGCTGTACTGTTGAGTGTAGGGGCTTTTCTCCCCTTGAAAAAGCTGGTCCAGTTGGCTACAAGTTGTTCTGTCACCACATGTCACAATGCCCTCATTTTCCTTCTGAAATGAAAATGCCATATTTCTCATGTAAGGCATTACAAGCACTTTTCAGGGTTAATAAAACTGAGTTAGTAACTCCTGCATGAAAGCTTCTGGAATGTAAGTGCACAGTGTGCTGTAATGAGCTATCCTCCCTCATCAGCTCTTCATCACTCTTGACTTCAAGGAAGAAAAACAGGTAGAAAGGACTCTATGGACATTACTAGTAGAAACAAATTTCATTTTCTGAAAGGCAACAGCTTACACCACTCATTAGTTTCTATACCTATACAGATATCACAACCACTCATTAGCTTCTATACCTATATAGATATCACAAGCACCTAAGTCTTCTATTTAGCAGACCTCTGTTTGAAGCATCAAGCTACTCACAATGTTATGGCAGGTTTACATGTCAATTCCCCAGGGAAAAGATAAAAAGACAAAGGGATTTCTACCTACAGGTGGGAAAGAGGCTAGTAGATAAATTAATAGGTAAACACCAGGAAAAAAAATGGGTGAATGGAAAACCTAGAGTTTAATTTCCATTGTGATTCTGTAGCTAAGACAAGAAGAAAATGTATCTCACAGTTTGAACTGCAATTCCAAACACTGTAAGAGAAGCTAAATACTCTCACAAAATTCATTAACTTCAGTCATTAAACCACATTCTTAACCGTTAACTTCACTTTCTTTTCATTGGTAATGGAAGTTTGAGAGAAGCGAGTAGCTGTATTATTCACAATGTCCTGCCAGAATGGTGAGTTACAACCACGGTGAAGTCAAAGGTCTGGGAGGTCAGATTTAGGGGACAATTCACAGAACAGTTGGCAAACAACTGTGTGGAAACAGCAATGTTCGTGTATTCCCTTACTCGATGAGCAGAGCATAGGAAAGCACTTACACTGCTTTTTCCATTGGAAAACATCCAATCTGCTTTATAAAATACAGCTGGCAAAGAGTAAAATGTGAAGGTCAGGCGATGTCACCCTCTGCCTTGCCCCCAAGTCCTCAGTCTAAGGATCAGCTGGACTTCAGAAGGAACAACATATCCTGGGAACAAGAAAAAGGATATCAAGTGTATATAGAAGTGCATACATCATGGAATGTGGAAACATAGAATGTGTTGAGCTGGAAGGGACCTTTAAAGCTCATCTAGACTAAGCCCCTGCAGTGAGCAGGAACATCTCTAACTAGATCAGGTTGCCTAGACCCCCATAAAGCCTGACCTTGAATGTCTTCATGGATGGAGCTTCTGCCACTTCTCTGGGCAACCTGTTCTAGTGATTCTCCACCCGCAGATTCAAGAACTTATTTCTTATGTCTAAGCTAAATCTACTCTGCTCTAGCTTAAAATGATTGCCCCTTGTCCACATAACTTGAAACCATTCATAAAGGTCACAACAAAACACCCTCAGGAGGAAAATCTCAGCACTCTGTTCATGTCTTCATCACAGCGAAGTGCTGATCGAAACACCAAGTAAAGCTGACTTGGAAGACAAATTGGTTTGCAATGTCCTTGTAACTTTGGAAATGCTCTCTTAAGTCAGGTGCTACTCAATTTGTTTGTGTCAGGGGAGGTTCAGAGCAGACATTAGGAAAAACTTCTCAGAAAGAGTGGGAGGCCTTAGAAAAGGCTGCCTAGGGTGGAGGTAGAGCCACTGTCCCTGGAGGGGTTCAAAAAACAGGTAGACATGGTATTTCAGGAGATGGTTTAGTGGTTAGGAGTTGTAGGGCAGACAGTTGGATTTGATGATCTTGAAGGTCTTTTCCAGCATTGATCATTCCATGATTCTGCAGTGACTAGCCAAGAAAACCCTTACTGGAGCTATTCGAAGTGAAATTCAGAGTGTACCACAAAAGGTAAAAGCAGCCAGGGTCTCACTTCACAGAAGCTGCCCAGAAGGAACCTGGAAGCAGCAGCCCAAGCAGCTTCATAGTTCTCAAACATGAGGAGTTAGCTTCCCTTCACCTAACAAAATCATACGCCTGAGACAGCAACTGTAATGTGTGGGCTCCCCACAGTATATCTCACTACAAGCATGTTCTTCCCTTCAGCTCCTTCAACAGAACTAAAAAAAATCTACCATCTCCTGAGAGATTAAGGCCCTTCAAAACTGTAAATGTACATCAGTAAGAGGCTATGACTCTTGGAGCAAACATAATCTACTTGGAAATATCCTTTAGTACAGTTCTCCAGCCACCTTGGGAGAGGTAGACACACTGGGATAGCAGCCAAGCAAGAGGGAAGGACCGCAGCAAACGGCTAAGGTCATAGCACGTTATTTTTTTCTTCTTTACTTTTACAGGGAACCTTTGGATCAGTTAAAAAACGTCTGCTTTAAAAGTCTGCTATAAAAACAGCAAAGGATTGAAACTTAGTAAGGATTTTATGAAATTAATAGAATTCACAGATCTATTTCTCTTTGTAATGAAGCCAAAGCAGAGATGTGGATTTGAACTGATTATTCTGTGAGGTATGTATCAACGTTTTTTACTTAAACTTGATTTGTTTATGTAGGTTAAAAATTTCTGCTTAGCAAACCCCCTTTCAGATTCCCATTTAAGGCAATATTTACCAGAAGACATGCAGAGGAAGGGAAAGTTTTGATTAAATATGCATTCATATATAAGAATATGAAAGTTGCCACTTCAAGTGTAGGTAAAAGCAGAACTAAGGGCTGTCTCCAGCTTCTATAGAAGCACAGCATCCACCAGTTCCAACAAAAAATATTAAGGTGCAACCTCAACCATTATAATCCTTACAAATGTGGGTAAGGAGGTCTGGTTTTACCTTTGCACACAAAACCTACAAGGTATAAAAGACAGGACAAGACAGAAAATTAGCCTTTTTATCCAATCATAGAATCATAAGGGTCTGGAAAGACCTCAAAAAGTCATCTAGTCCAATCCCCCTGCCACAGCAGGATCACCTAGACCAAGTTGCACAGGAACACATCCAGGCGGGTCTTGAATGCCTCCAGAAAAGGAGACTCCACAGCCCCCCTGGGCAGCCTGTTCCAGTGCTCCGGTACCTTCACTGTGAAGAAGTTCCTTCTGATAGTTACATGGAACCTCCTCTGTTCCAGCTGGCACCCATTGCCCCTTGTCCTATCACTAGATGACCTTGAGAAGAGCCTGGCTCCATCCTCCTGACACCCACCCCTCACATATTTATAGACATTCATGAGGTTTCTGCTTGGTCTCATCTTCTCCAAGCTCAAGAGACCCAGCTCCCTCAGCCTTTCCTCATCAGAGAGGTGTTCTATTTCCTTCATCATCTCTGTTGCTCTATGCTGGACACCCTGCAGCAGTTCCTTCTGGAACTGAGGGGCCCAGAACTGGATAAAATACTCCAGATGCAGTCTCACCAGTGCAGAGTGGAGGGGAGAAGAACCTCTCTCAATCTGCTAACCACCCCCCTTGTGATTCCCCCCAGGATGCTGTTGGCCCTCTTGGCCACAAGAGCACATCTATCATTAATGTTTTCTGCTTCTGTATTTATAATGTTATGTGTGTGCTCATATACACAAAATTGTGTGTCTAGAAAACATCTCTTTCATTAAAAAAAAAAAAGTCTTCCACAGAAAAGTTTAGTATTTGGTTTGGAGTTATTCCAGTCTCCTACACAAATGGGTGTGCTCAACTTTGGGAAGGCTTAGGGGGCACCTAATCACCATGTACCAGCACTAAAAGGGTGGCTGCTAAGATGGAGACTCCCTTTTCACAAGGAGTCCTACAAAAAACACAAGGGGTGATGGGTACAGGGTGCTCCTGGGGGGACTCTGATTGGACTCCAGAGGGAAGTTTTTCACTGTGAGAGCAGTTAGACACTGGATGGTCTTCCCAGAGACATGGTGGATTCCTCAACTGTAGACAGTCTTAAAGCTCAGCTTGACAGGGTGATGGGCCAGCTCACTTAAACTGGATTTCTTTAGCTTAAAAGTTTGGACTAGATGATCCTCTGGGTCCCTTCCAATCTGTTCTGCTGTGATACTGTGATTTACTTTTTGTTTTTCCTTGCTCTTTTTGAACTGACGAATCCAACCAATCTGGCTGCTTGTTGTGTTGTGAGTCCCGCAGACTGGCTCCTTCGCTGGGAAAACCCCATGCAGCACTCGCTGCCGTGTGCCTGTCACCAAGCAGCCTCGTGGGAATGCAGGGTGAGTTGGAAGGTGCAGTGAAGCGGCAAAGGAATTAGAGTTTTAAAAAGACAGGAAGAGAAACAGCCCCAAAAGGAAAACAATGATGCCTTCCTTTCCAATTTCTGTTAACACTCCTGCCTTTACACACACGTTTGGGTCAGTCATCCTGATTGGGATTTGTCAGGCATTTACCCAAAGGAGAATGACTGGAAGCAAAAGTATTTTGATAGATGATATTTTATATTCATGATTCTATGATTTTCACAGTTTTCCTTTAATTTAAAACAAACTGACACCTTTTCTCTCTTCAAATAGCCATCCTTCCAGCCTGGCCCCCACCCCATTTCCTAATACTTGGTGTTAATTTTAAACAAAGGGGTTAGTCCCAGGGTAACGTTGTTTTGACCTCTCACTTTTACAAAGGCTGGCAAGCACTGATGCAATGGTCCAGTGGAGCAAGATGATATGAGAGCACAAGTGTTAATTTATCATGCGTTTTGCCTTTGAACACAAACCCCACATGACAACTCAGCCATGTTCCAATTGCTCCAACACCTGCTGAGCCTGACTTACCGCTCTAGGAGACTTCTAGCTGTGACAAATTTCTCCTGCCCAAGTGCATAACCCAACCACCCCTCAGCCCTGGCATTCTCTGCCTGTTTGTCAGCTCCCTCCAAGCAGAAGCTCACAGTCAGACAGAATTGCACTGTTGAGTTGATGATCTAAACAGATTGTAACAAGCAGATTCAAAATGCCAGGGGAAGTCCAGATTGGATATTAGGAAAAAAAGTCTTCACAGAAAGATTGGTGAGTCTTTGGAACAGGCTGCCCAGGGAGGGGGTTGAGTCCCCATCCCTGGAGGTGTTCAAAGATCACTTAGATGTGGTGCTTAGAGATCTGGTCTAGTGGTGAACTTGGTAGAGTTGGTTGGACTGAATAATACTGAAGGTCTTTTTACCAGTCTTGATTCTAAGAACTGTGCCCTGCACAGGGGAAATGAGGCTGGACAAGCTGCAGCTCCTTCCACCTTCCTTTCAAACAATGATGTATTGCCATGTCTGCTCTAGGCAGGCAGGGCGGCTTTCAGAGCTTGCTGCCCAATTACGGGGAAATTCTGCCCTCCCACCCTGCCCAGCACAATGGACTCTTTATGTAAATCGCTCAGAAAAATTAAAACACCGTTAATCCATCAGTAAAGCTTCCTTCCCCATCTCTGCCCTGTGGCATGAGCACAGGCTGAGGGAGGCAGCGTGAGAAACTGGGAAAGTTGCACAGCGACCAGCAGCGGGGCTGTGTGGCTCTTCTGACCCACCCAAGATTCCAGCAGCGATGAAGTTATCTGACATCGTTGTACCATGTCAACATGCCAACAACTACAGCGAAAATTAGCCCTGACTGCAAATGCAGGCACCCTTTGTAGACGTTTTCCCAGCAGCAAAAGGGGTTAAAAAACAATCTTCAAAGCACACATTAAAATTGTTCCCCCGCCTGCTGTAAGCAAATACAAGCAGACACATCCTGCGGTGGTGTTCCTGCATCCAAACCATTCATTACAGTCACAGCTTTTCCTGATGCAGAGCTGAAATTCTGGTCAAACAGCTACTAACTGCTCCCAGAAATGAAAAAAATTCAAACCTCATGGAAGTTCAAATGCCCTCGGAGGTGCTGCCTTAAGTGACCTTAAAAGAGAACTGAGCTAACTTTGCATTTTCCAGGAATAAACTAGTGCTCTGGCAGCACTGCAGGAATTACAACCAAATCACTACCCCAAAGGAGCGAACTTCCGGAATGTATTTTGATTTATGGTAAATATTAGGTGCGCCTGAATAAGCACCCAACAAACTGCATTCAAAAATCACCTCCAAACTAAAACAACTGGGCTTTTTAAAAGTCTCATCTAAAACATAGGTGTGAATATTTCTAGGGTTCATTCAGAACTGCCTATCTCATTCAAGAACTCACTCCTCTCTGTGAAGCAATTCCCATCACCACACCATCATCTTGCTAATTTTGCATCTGGGACCTCTTCTCAATCTGTCTTCATAAAACAACACGCACTTTGTTTTCCACCAGTACCAGAGGCAGTCATCCAAAAAACCACCCAGTCTGTTACGAGCAGAGCCTCACATGGCTTTTGGTATCACATAGAGTTGAGATCCCTGCAGCACCTGCCCAAAGGACCTGCCCCCAGTCACTACTGGCTACGAGAAGCATAAACCAAACTTACCTACACGCCACACAGCCAGTACCTTTATGTTGCCCAGATGGGAAATTAAAGCTTTTCATTGTTGATTACTACAACTGTCACAGTTTTAACCCGAGAAAACTTGGCAAGGCAGTGCAGCACCTCAGCTTTGTGCTGCCCTCCTCCTCCTCCTCCCCCACCTGCAGCTCCCAGAAAGATCCAATCAGCTGGACAACAGCTGGACAACAGCTGGACAAGAGCACAGCCCAGGGACTGACACAGCAGCAGCAATCACAGGGGTTAAAGAGAAAGAGAGTCACCTTTTCTCTGCTGGCTCCTGTAGGTCCAGTTGTCATCATCCTCCCCTACCTGCTGCACGCACATGGAGGAGAGTTCCCCATCGCTGCGAAACAATCTCTTTGTCTGCCTTGACAAGGAGGAGAAATTTATCCAGCTCACAGCACGCGAGAGGGAGCCTGGGTTTTGTTTGAGTTTGAAAGATCTCGAAACACACTCCTTTTTCATTTTCTTCCCAGCCAGTGACTGGCATCAGCTCCAAGCAGACCTCTCTGAAATGATTCCAAGGTTTTCACGGGAGGCTAAACCATCTCAGTGTGACTTCTGTCCAGGTTTCTTCTCGCTGTATGGGGAGGTAAGTCACCCCGCCAGCACAGCTCCCCAGGCTGTTTGGATACAGCAGCGCTCAGGGAGCTGCCAAAGAAAACAAAGGGAGAGAAGCAATAGAAAGTGGCACCTTGCAGCAGCTCTGAGAAGCCTGTAAGGGCTGAGCACAATTCAGTGCTAAGGCACGTGTTTTCCCCATTCTCCACTCAACAGCAAAATCCGTGGCTCCACTCTTCTCCCTGGCACAGCTCCCCAGGAGCGTCTGTGCGATTCAGTCTTCGCTTCTGGTTCATCAGGAACGCCCCAGGACAGGGGAAGACCAGCGATCACAGCCCAGCGCGGTGGGCTCACCTCGGGAGGGATGATGGGCTGACCACACTCTGCCTCCTGGTTCTGGCTGCTCTGCTCTCGCCAAGCGAACAGCCCAGTGAAGGAGCTCCAGGACAGCTCTTTGAACAATAAAACAGGCTGCGTGGCTATCGCTCAGGATTAGAGTGAAACACGATAGGCTCGCTCTCCTAAAAGCACAACCGCAAAACTCCTCCTTTCCTTAGGCAGCCCAGTGGCAGTGAAACTTCTGAAGCCTGTCTGCAGAAATGGAAAAGCACTCTTGCACCTCTGCAGAGAGGAAAACAAAATTCTGGAGCTTGCAAACACCACAAGCATCCCCAACTGAGTGTGATGAAAACATTAGTGATCTGGTATCTGAGGGTGCTTTAAAAAATGTATTAACAATTTAAAAATACAAGTGCATAGGCACAAACAAAATCTGAGGGCAGACTCCCACTGGTGTGGCTGACAGTCACAAAACAGGTTTCACTCCTAGCTGTGCCACCTTCTCTTAAAACTATCAGATGAAAAAAACAACCACTCAGAGTTATGAAGGTTTCCAAGGGTCTCACTCCTGAAAGCTGCCACAATGCCAGTCGCTTGCCCTGCATGCTCCCAGGAGGGAATACGCCTGAAAGGGGGTGAGGCAAAGGCATCTTAAAGCAGACCCAAGGTGGCAATACCAAGGCATCCCAATACCTGTGGCTTTGACAAGATTTGTCACCGAGATGCAAGCTGACAACAAGGCTCACAAGTTTGTATTTCGCAGCAGTAGAACAGACTTGTGTGTATGTGATACCAAGAATGCTTCAGGAGATGCTGATGGTGAGGAAACCAGAAAATAAAACAAAGGAAAATGAAATAAAGCCAAATAAAAGTGTCACCTCTCTGAAGAATAAACATTAATGCCTTTACATCCTAATGGTCACAGATGAGGTTTCCAAAGGGAGAAACAGCTGAAGAAAACAAGGAGTTGAATGCTTCAGCTCCCAAGCTGTCAGTCAGATTTCCACCATTGCAGAACGCACCCCGACACCCTGGCAGACGCTCTTGCAGCCCTCTGGATTTTGCTGCACAGCCCCCTCAAAACCATTAAAAACAAAAGCTCTGGCTTTTTCTGAAAGTTGTGGTTCTCTGTCTCATAATAAGAGGATAAGATTTAACCCACTGACTGGGAGGCAGAAAGCTAAGTACTGTATCAGATTACTCTATGAATCAACTAGGCACAGCAAAGTGACCTTTGGCTCCTACTAACACTCAGCACAATGGGTTGGCCAACTGTCTTCTGTAAATAATTTAATAGATTGCATTTAAATCCAGCTCTCCCTGAGAGGCAATGCACGGGTCTTCCACTGTGTCCCAGAGTCAGTGGGGTTAGGGAGCAGGGCTGAAGGGGTGGCAAATGGGAGCATGCACTGCTAACATTTGCTTTTCTCACTGTGTCCTAGAGTCCTTCTATTTTTTAGGGGTTTGTCTTTAAAAACTAGTACTCCCGTCCCCGATGAGACCCACTTTGTGTTTTGCTTTTATTCTTTAGACTTTAAAAGAGTATTTGGATAATGTGGGGTGACATCCCTAGAGATCCAAGCACTGGAATATGCTTTTTGGGGCAGGCAAAGAGGCAGGATTTAACATACAAGTCAAACAAGCAAAGACTACACTTGAAGTCAACTTTTTGTTTCTTCTGAGAAGCAAGCAAACATTGGGAACTGCCAGCACTGCAAAGTACAGAGAATGGTAAACTACCACAGCTATTACTGGCTAAATTATACAGAGCCAGATGGACAAAACCCTGGTAGGAACTGCAGAATCAGAGTCATCTCCTCTCACTGTGCTATTCAGAAAGAGAAGATTAGAGAAAACAACATGAAGAAAATCCTTCCAGGTTAGCCCAAAACACCAGGGTGAATCCCAGAGACCTGGAGTTTTGGCAGCAACTTGGAATTTTCCTGACCTGGTGCTGAGTCACAACTTAATGACAGCAGCAAAAGCATCACTCTGGGTGACTGACCATAACACTTCCACTGGGACTGTAGGTACAAAGTGGTGTAATGCTTCGCCCAGAGTTTGCTGTGTCTTTGCAGGTGGAGATCCGTCATGAGAGCATCATTCCTGCAGAATGTTTTCATTGGAGGTGTCAAGAAGTTTCGTATCAGCAGATCCTGCTGCGCATGGGGATCAAAAGGAATTTTCCCAAGAACCAGAGAAAATAGCAAAATCCATTTGGAAATTAATAACCTATCAAGGCATTAACACTGGTGGTTAATCCAGCTTTAATCAGTAGCCAAAGGCAACTCCAAGGAGCTGTAACTTTTAGCATCTGACACACTTTAGAATTAAATTTAATTCTGTAAAACACTCTACAAAGGCATTTATGAGAAACAAGGTATGCTTCTAATAAGGTCAGCTAATTTTCCAACATATCTTCTCTCTTATGAAGCTGTCATACAGGTAAGTAGGCTCCCTATTTTTCAGGTTACACATGTAAAGATTAAGGCATTATTTTCCACTCATTTAATACAAGCCCATCCCAGAAATTCCATGAGGGACTCTCAGAAGAATAACACAGGCTGTTAAGCAGAAAGCAAAACTGCTTCCTTCCCTCCCTACTCTTAGTATTATTTTTAGAACAAATATGCAGAGCCTCACATGCCATCAAGACTTCTACCACCTATCACAACCCTGACCATCAAAATCGTTCAGCAAACACATGTCCATGGCTCACGGCCACTATGTTCCCTTAAGGCTAGCCAGCAAAAGAATTGCTTCATGGAAATGGCTTCGGTTCAGCATGAAAAAAGCAAAA
>VZRI01012551.1:2196-16072 GCA_013397515.1 Upupa epops | reverse complement strand
GGAGGTTCCCTCTCAATCTCAGCAGGACCTTCTTCCCAGGGAGGGTCCCGGAGCCCTGGAAGGGGCTGCCCAGGGGGCTGTGGAGTCTCCTTCTCTGCAGACGTTCCAGCCCCGCCTGGCTGTGTTCCTGTGCCACTGGGTCTGGGTGATCCTGCTGTGGCAGGGGGACTGGACTGGATGCTCTTTCGAGGTCCCTTCTGATCCCTAAGGATTCTAGGATTCTAAAGATCAGCTAGTCCAAGCCCCATGCCAGAGCAGGATCCCCTGGGGCAGTCACCCCTCCACTTGTCTCCTCTCAGCCACAGACAGCTGTTCAGACCGTTTTTCCCATCCATTTCTGGTTGTTAGTTGTTCATCCTTAACGAACCCAGTGCTTGTCCTGCCTTCCTCCACAGACTGCCGTTACCCGAGCAAACCTTTGTGGGCTACTGGAAAGTCAATGAAGCGGGGAGCGCGCGGGAGAGGCTGCTGTGTCCCACGCAGACGCAAAGAGTGGATGCCAAGGTTGGTCGCCTCCTCTGTGGCTGTTCTGTTTGACTTCATCTGACGGGAGTTTTAAGCAGAGAATCCAAAATGCAGTGAATTCCTCCGGGAAAAGGACTGTGTGCAGAGCGTGGGCCTGGCTGCCTGTCCTTGGGTTCCTTATGCCGGGTGTGTATGGCTAGCCCTCAGCACGTTGGGTGTGCTTTGAACTAGGGATGGTTTATTTTATCCTTAGTTGAGCTTGGTAGCTGTTTGGGGTGCTCGGAGGTGACTGCTTTCAGCCCTCGGAGCTCTGTGTTTCTGTTCGATGAGAGACTGTTTTCTGTGCCTGTGCTGTGTGCCCTGACCTGGCCCTGCCAGCTTGGCAGCTGACCTCTTGGTGCCATTTCACCTGGAGCCCTGTCAGGGGCTGCCCAGGGGGGCTGTGGAGTCTCCTCCTCTGCAGACGTTCCAGTCCCGCCTGGCTGTGTTCCTGTGCCACTGGGTCTGGGTGACCCTGCTGTGGCAGGGGGGCTGGACTGGATGATCTTTCCAGGTCCCTTCCCATCCCTGAGGATTCTGTGATTCTATGAACTGTCTCAACCTGTCCCCATAGAAGGGACAGGGAAGGGGCTGCAGGGTGCGTGGAGACCGCTGATGCGATGGAGGGGGCAGATGTGAGCTGTCGGTCATTAGGCACTGCCACTGAACTCACCGAAGCAGAAGTACTCTGATTCCTCTCCTTGCATGGGCTGTGTTGTATCAGCACACGATGTCTCCTTCATGGCACTGCGCAGCAACAGTTCAAACCACCAACAGGCTAAAGAGGAACGGTCTGTCCTGTAGAGAGAGCAACAGGATGAGTTCAGAGCGCACACAGAAGGGCATTTCCATGTCCCTTTCATAATCAGTTTGTTTCTGTACTCAACAGGACTCAATCCTGAAGAAGACCTCTAGATTTCGATGAGGAGCTGTGAGTGCAGTGCTTCAGCAGCTCCTCTTGGCTCTCTGTTGTTTTAGGGTCCCGCGTACCTAAATATTCAAGGATTTCCCCTGGAACGACATGAAGCCAGGGCCCTCAGTTTCACAGAAGAGCTCGCTTTTTGGAGACTGCCTCTGGATGAAATCAACTTCATAGGAGACGTCACAGTAACCAAAGGTGTGGTAAGGACAGCTGCTGCCGTTTGGAACCATCCAAACACATTAGACATCCCAGAGATGACGATGGGCTCTACCTCTGAGTTAGTGCTTGACAGTAGCCAGTGGCAGGTCAGAAAAGAGCTGCCTCAGGGACTCCAGGTGTGGTAATAACACTGTTGTGGTCACAGTAGTCTCTACTTCTAGATTCATTTGCAATGGAGTGAAGGATCAATACACTAGGATGTTGAAGGACAGCCTGGCTGTGGCCCTGAGTGCCCTGCTCTGGCTGCTGTGGTGCTGTCAGGGGCTGGGCTGGGCTGGCTGAGCTCAGAGGGCTCTGCCAGCTTCAATCACTCTGTGATTCTAGCTCCTTCAGAGATTGGGACGTCTCCTAGTTGCCAGAGACGGGGCTGGAGCTCATAGGGAAGGGTTAGGTTGGCTGTTAGGAAGCCCTTCCTCAGGGAGAGGGTGCTCAGAGCCTGGACTGGACTGCCCAGGGAGGTGGGGGAGTCCTCGTGTCTGGAGGTGTTGAAGGACAGCCTGGCTGTGGCCCTGAGTGCCCTGCTCTGGCTGCTGTGGTGCTGCCAGGTGCTGGGCTGGGCTGGCTGAGCTCAGAGGGCTGTGCCAGCCTCAGTGACTCTGTGACTCTGTACCAAGACTCTGGCTGCCAACATTTCTTCAGCCAGTATCAGAAGACCATTTGATCTCTCTGTCTCCCTGTGTTGGTGGTAATTCTGCTGCTCTATCATCTGCCAGCTTCATGACACAAGAGCAGCGTGGGCTACCCGTAGCCTCTGACTGCTTTGCTTTTCTTACTGCAGCAGAGGAGGCCGACCATGTTCTCTATGTTACCACGTGCAATCCCGTGTCCTTGTACTTCATGAGCGTTGCCGGTAAAGGCGGATACTTCGTGGATCTTTACGACCTCTTCCCAAGAACCGTTGGAAGCGTGTGGCAGCCTTTTGTGACCGTGGCTCCCCTGGGAAGCCCCCTCAAAGGTCAAGTGGTTCTGCATGAAGAGGAGGTAAGAAGAACTCAGACACGAGCAGGGTAGTGTCGTAGGGGCGGTATCGCTCGGGAGTCTGCCTGGGTACACTGAAATAGCCTGCACAGGTCTTCTGCCTTCTTGGAACTTGGGCATCGCCTTCTGCTCTAGGGGTTTTGGGAGATTGTACCTGGACAATGTCCTCTGGACTTCCTGAGACTCAGTGCTGCCTGCTTGTCTTACTTCTCTTATTGATAGGGGGAGATTGGCCTTCAGAGATAACNTCTCCTCTTCTCCAGGCTGAACAGCCCCAGCTCTCTCAGCCTGTCCCTGTAGCAGAGGTGCTCCAGCCCTCCCCTCACCCTCCTCTGGACACCTTCCAACAGCTCCATCTCCTTCCTGTGCTGGGGAGTCCAGAACTGGATGCAGGACTGCAGATGGGGTCTCATGAGAACATCCATGATGCCAGCAGTGCACTCTCAGAACCACTGAAGTCTTCAGTGTTGTTCTGACTGGAAATCAAGGGCTGCTGACTTCCCACAGAGCTTCCACTCCCTGTTGCTGTCAGTGAAATGATTGGAACCTTTCCAGGTCAGAACTTCTGTGCCCAGGAGTGGGAAGAGACAACAGCTGCTACAGTGCTGCTGAGGGGTCCTTTTTAATCATAGTGAGGGATGAGGACAGTGCAGGGTCCTGCACCTGGGAATGCACAGCCCTCGAATGCAGCTCAGACTGGGATCCACCTGGCTGGAGAGGAGCCCTGTAGAGAGGGACCTGGGGGTCTCAGTGGACAGCAAGCTCAACAGGAGGGAACAGAGTGCTGCTGTGGCAAGGAGGGCCAACAGGATGCTGGGCTGCATTAACAAGGGCATCACCAGCACAGAGAAAGAAGGGATCTTGGTACTCTACTCAGTGCTGGTCAGACCACACCTTGAGCACTGCGTTTGGTTTTGGGCCCAGCTAGACAAAAGAGAGGCAGCCATACTGGAGAGGGTGACCAGGGTGATCAGGGGACTGGAAGAGGTCCCGTGTGAACACAGGCTGAGAGATCTGGGTCAGTTCAGCCTGGAGAAGAGAAGGCTGAGGGGGGACCTTACTGCGATGCTCCAGTCCATCCAGGGTGGCTGCCAGGAGGATGGAGACTCCCTCTGCACAAGGAGTCCTGGAGAGAGGCCAAGGGGCAATGGTTACCAGTTGCTCCAGGAGAGATTCCCACTGGATTGGAGAGGAAAGCTGTTGATGCTGAGAGCTGTCAGACAGTGGAAGGGTCTTCCCAGGGCAGGGGGGGATTGCTCAGCTGTAGCCAATGCTCAGGCTCAGCTGGATAGGGTTCTGGGCCAGCTCATTCCAACTGGATCCTGCTGTAAGGGGTTGGACTGGGTGATCCCTGAGCTCCCTCCCAACCCGCCAACCTGTGAAAACTGAGAGCGAGTCAGGGGAGAAGAAGACGAGAGGTCTAATCTGAATCATCTGTGTTGTCCACTCCGAAATGGGAGTGCATTCCTCCCAACAGCTCTCCTCTCTCTGCCTGAGCTTAAGGCTCAACTTCCTACACCAGCAAATTGAAATCCCAGCCCTGCTCTCTGTGAGGAACAGGCTGGCTGAAATAAAAGCAGCAGGAAAGAAAGGGAAACTTTGCAGCTGCTAAAAATAAAGGCCTGCCCCTTCGCGAGCCCGGGTAGTGCATCTGCCCGGAGGATGGAATTCCAGACATGGGAGTCGGGAGGTCGCCCAGAGGTTACTTTTCTCCCAGTCCAGAACAAACCCAGCGGAATCGCGCACCGGCGTCTTTTCCCAGCCCGCCTGAAGCGTTGCCAGAGCTGCTCTGGGATGTGTTTGGGGTGAGTGAGGCAGCAGGCTGTTCCTGAGCGCGGGCAGAGCGTCCCTCAGCACAGAAGGAAGCTATTAGCATCCTCAGGGGTGGAGCAGAGAGGCTCCTTATATAACCACCCGCTCCCAGCGAGTTAACACTAACATAATCGATCCGTAGAATCCGTAGGGATCGGAAGGGACCTCGGAAGGTCATCCAGTCCAATCCCTCTGCCACAGCGGGATCCCCTCTGCGTTCCCTATGTCCCGTGGAAGGCCGATGGCATCGCCTCGGGGCAGCAGTGCCCGTGTGGAGCTGTGTGAATAAATCATGGCAGAAAGCCAAACTCTAGGGGTTTTTTTAGCTCCTGAACCACATTTCTCTCCTTTTAGGTTGTAATTCAGAAGCAGACTGCTTTCTGTAGAAGTCTTTCTCTCCAGCTGACGTTCCCAAGGGCGCAGGGAGGTTTTAAACCCTTCGCCCTATTTAGCTTCCCGTGACTGGCAGCCTGCCATCCAGTTCCTTCTTCCAAACAATCCTATCCCCAAAAAGACCAGCCCCGCGGCCCTTCGCTTGGTTTGCTGCCCGTTCGGTTTGGGAGAGCGTGTGGGAATTCGTGTCTCACTCTCTGGACGTCGGGGGACGCGGGCCGTTTACTTGTAGGGAGTGCTGGCGGCACCCAGCGCCCTCGCGGAAGCCAGCGTTGCCTTGAATGGCAAACCAGGACCCGGCGCCAAGCTCAGCGGACTCCTCCTCTCACACCTTTTCCCTGTCAGTGGATGCAGTTAGGGATGGCTCTGCATGATCCTAGAATCACAGAATCCTTAGGGATGGGAAGGGACCTGGAAAGATCCTCCAGTGCAGTCCCCCTGCCACAGCAGGATCCCCCAGACCCAGTGGCACAGGAACACAGCCAGGCGGGGCTGGAACGTCTGCAGAGAAGGAGACTCCACAGCCCCCCTGGGCAGCGTCGTTCTCTTCAGTCCTGTGCAGCACATCAGGAGCAGCTATAGTGCCTTAGGAAAAGGTTCCCATCGTGTGACATCCTGTGTGAACCCCGAGGCACTGAGCAGCAGAGCACGGGCTTTGAGAGGATCAACATCTAGCAGAGCAGATTTTCACGGGCACTCGTATCACGTTGTTCAGTATCCTGTTTGCTTCTCATCCTGACTTCAGGAAGCTGTTTGACACTGTCTCACACAGCATCCTCACGGCCAAACGGAGGCAGAGTGGACTGGATGATTGGGTAGTGAGGTGGATCATGAATGGGCTGCAGGATAGAAGCCAGAGAGTAGTGGTCAGTGGGACTGAGTCTAGTTGGAGGCCTGGATCTAGTGGGGTCCCCCAAGGATCAGTATTGGGACCAGTCCTCTTCAATCTATTCATTAATGACTTGGAAGAGGGGTCAGGGGGCACTGTCAGCAGGTCGGCTGATGGCACAGAGCTGGGTGGTGTCGCCACCCCCCCAGCAGCCTGTGCTGCCATTCAGCAAGAGCTGGACAGGCTGGAGAGCTGGGCAGATGCAGCCAGCATTTTCCAACAGACTCCAGGTTGTCTTTCCAAAGCTGCTGGAGCTGCAGAAATGCTTCCGATGGGTTTGCTGTAGCGGCCCTCAGATGTAACCACATCTGCTTTTCATTTACAGAGCCACGTTGTGTTGTTGCTGGATACAAACAGTGGAAGCCTCCGCCGGCTGGTCTTGCCTCACGATGAAGACTCTCCTAAGAAAACATCCTGGTGGAACAACAGAGAAGGGGCGGTAAGGAGCGGCACCTGCCTCTGCTACCAACTGTCTTGGCAGTCCAGTCCAGGCTCTGAGCACCCTTTCCCTGAGGAAGGGCTTCCTAACAGCCAACCTAACCCTCCCCTGGCAGCTTCAGGCCCTGCCCTCTCATCCTGGCACTGGCTGCCTGGGAGAAGAGCCTGACCCCCACCTGTCTACAACCTCCCTTCAGGGAGTTCTAGAGAGGGAGGAGGTCCCCCCTGAGTCTCCACCAGGCTAAACATCAACCTGTTGTATCCTGGAGGATGTGTGTGTGTGTAAAACATCCAGCTAGAGCTGGGAATGAGGGAATGCTGTGTTACAAGGGATTATATCCAAGGTAATGAGCTCGACTGTAGCGCTGTGATTCGACTGGGAACAAGGCAGGCCAGACAGCGCTTTGAGAGCTGATGAACACCATGGATTACCCTCAGTGACAGAGAAGTGTAGCAGCCCTTGGGAGGAGCCGGGGAAGCTCCCTGGGACGACTCCAGCCCACACTAATCGCCGTGTGCCGTGTTTTTTAGAGCAACTACAAAATGTGCCGCGAGTTCTCACACAAGAACTGGCTGGTGTTCTACAAAGAAGCAGGGTGAGAGTCACCTCCATCCTTCCATTCCATTGAATCAGAACAGATCTCCTCCTGTTACCTCTCTCTCTGATGAGTCTTTTCGTGGCTTCCTGTTGCACAGAAACCACCTTGTTGTGCTGGATGTACTGGAGGGTCAGACTCATACCATCTCACTTCCCATCACTCTGAAGTCTGTCTTCCTGGTGGCTGAAGACCGCTGGCTCTTGGTGGAGAATGAAACCAATAGGTGAGTTCAGCCTGCCTGGCTGGCGTGTCTCCTGTCTGTGTCACTCCAGCTGCCTGGTTTCAGCTGGTGACACTGACTGCACTGAAACAGCAGGTGTTGAAGGGGCAGAGCTGCTTCTGCTGAAAGCACGGGTAGGGAATAAACAGCGCATGCCTGCCTCTGCAAAGCTGGCCTGGCTTTGGCTGCCTGCGTGCTCGTAGTGCTGCCACTGAGGTGGAACTGGTCTTTGGAAAGGAGAATCTGCGTGGGCCCACCTTTGGAGCACTGCCACACTGTCCAGACTTCTCATAGAGTGATAGACTGCTTCAGGTTGGAAGGGACCTTCAGGGTCTTCTNTAAGATCTCCCTGGAGTCTCCTCTCCTCCAGGCTGAACAGCCCCAGCTCTCTCAGCCTGTCCCCGTAGCAGAGGCACTCCAACCCTCCCCTCATCCTTCATTGCTTTATTCTGTGGTCACACGAAGGAAAGAGGACTCTACTGTCTCATTTGTGTAAGTGCAGGGCAGCTGCAGGTGTGTGCACAGTTACTGCAGGGCAAATCTGCCACGGGCTGCCCTACCCCTTCCTCTCTGTCCGATGTTTGGAAATCATCTGTAGCAAAAGGTGTTGAAAACCTTGTTTCTATAGAAGTAGAGTGTTTTCAGAGGACAGGAGTGCTTGTTTGGAGCTGCAGGTTCAGCCAGTGACTGTTCCCAGCGTGTATCCTTCACAGGAAATATCTCTTAACCAAGCGTGCCCATCTGGGAGCTGAAGAGCCTGGGGTTTGCCAGCTCTATGCGTTGAGTGAAGAGCCAGCTGACATGGGATTTGGCCTGACCACAGGTATTGAGTGGAGGCTTTGCTTGTTTCCTCTCCTCTGAGTTAGCAGCTGCACCAACAGGGCTCTTTAAGGTCTGAGGAACCGTCTCTCTGATTCCCTTTTTGGCCTCCCTTGATGGTGTTTGGTTAATGACAACTTTTCAGGATCACAGGTTCCTAGAAGGGTTCAGGTTGGAAGGGACCTTCCAGATCATCCAGTTCCAACCCCCCTGCCATGAGAAGGGACACCCCCCACCAGACCAGGGTGCTCAGGTTGATGAGTCCGTGGTGTTCCAGTTGGGATGAACTAGAACGCTTATGAAACTACAGACTAGTCCTCCTGTGGAGGCAGAGCACAAGTCACACTTTCTGAAGCTCTGCAGGCTGTGCACAGGAGGTCACCACGGCCATTGCATCTGTGCCTGGTGGTGCCCAGAGAGCAGGGGTGTCCCCCAGGGATCAGCGCTGGGCCCAGTTCTAGTCAGCAGCTTTAGTGATGACCTGGAGGGGGGGATTGACTCTCCCCCGAGTAAATTCACAGATGACACCAAGCTGAGGGGCAGGCTTGATCTGCTGGAGGGCAGGAGGGTGCTGCAGAGAGAGCTGCACAGGCTGGGTCGATGGGCAGAGGCCAGTGAGATGTACCAAAGGAAGTGCTGTCAGCAACGACAGCGTTCGTGTTTGATGTTAAGTACTTGAGTGCAGCCCCAGTGTGTCCTGACTCCTGCTTGACTGGTACCCCTTCTGCTCTTTGGCTCTGTGCACCAAGTACTCGCAGTGCTCAGTGCTCAGCACTCCTGCACTGGATGGTGTTCCCTGTTGCACATCTGGATCGAGTGACTCGCCTTTTGTTTCATTGCCCTGGGCAGCGTCAGAGCCGCGTGTGCCGCACACAGTCTCCAGTGACCAGCTCTCCTCGGAGAACCTCAGCGCAGCTGTGGGACAGAAGATCAGCTCCCCCAACAGGGTCTTTGCGGATGAACACAGTTACGCTACCGTTGTTGTTGGGTTCCCAGACCTGTTGGTAACTACTCAGCTTTGTTCTCTCATGGACTGATTGCAGGGCAGGGAGTCCCGTGAAGAAGAGGGTTCAGTTCTGAGCTCCTCAGGATGGGAAAGACAGGGAGATGCTGGAACGGGTCCAGAGCAGAGCTACCCAGCTCGGGAGGGTTGAGAGAACCAGTCGTGTGAGGAGAGGCTGAGGGAGCTGGGCAGGGGGAGTCTGGAGAAGAGGAGGCTGAGGGGGGGGCCTCACTGCCCTCTCCAGCTCCCTGCAGGGAGGCTGTGGAGGGGTGGCTGTTGGCCTCTGCTCCTTGGTGCCTGCTGACAGCAGCAGGGGCACTGCTCTGCAGTTGAGGCAGGGGAGGGTCAGACTGGCTCTGAGGCAGAGATTCTCTGCAGCCAGAGTGGTTGGGCACTGGCAGGGCCTTCCCAGGGAGGTGGTGGAGTCCCCCTGCCTGGAGGTGTTGAAGAACCCTGTAGCCATGGTGCTTCCTGCCCTGCTCGAGTGGCAGCAGGGAGGGGGTCAGGCTGTGTCTGTCAGTCTCTCAGGGACTGAGGGGTTGTGTTGGGGTGGGGATGGTTGGGCTGGGGGTCTGGGAGCTCCTTTCCAGCCAGGATTAGTCTGTGATGCTGTGATGCTGTGAATATGATCCCATTTCTCCTGTAACCAATTAAGTACCTGGTTACCGAGTGTTAGCGAGCAGAGCAGGAGTGATAGTAGGTGACAGATTCAGGTGGTAGGTATCAGTAGGGTGGTCTCTAGCCTTCCCTCTAGAGGGCTAGTTTGAAAAAAGTAATAGGACCCCACTCTGAAAGAGTGATCAGGGTTGGAACAGACTGCCCAGGGAAGTGGTGGAGTCACTAAAAGCTCCTAAAAGCTGAGGAGCTGCCCTGTTTGTTCCACCCCTATAGGGCGGTTGATCTCCAAGTAATCAGAGTCTCAGCTCCTAGAGCCTGAGGAGCTGCCCTGTTGTTTTCCACCCCTATAGGCTGGTGGATCCTCAATTAATCAGAGTCTCAGTTCTTAAAAGCTGAGGAGGTGCTTGCTCTGTTGTTTTCCACCCCTTTAGGGTTGTTGATCCTAAAGCCCGAGGAGGTGCCCTTATGTTTTCCACCTCTATAGGGTGATTGATCTCCAAGTAATCAGTGTCAGCTCCTAAAGCCTGAGGAGATGCCCTGTAGTTTTCACTCCTATGGGGTTTTTTAGTGAAAAAGGAGTTCAGGTCGTTAGCCCTTCGTGTGGTGACGTGAGAGGTAGCCACAGTAGCCACATTTGATTTGAAATTGCATGAGTGGGGGGTGACTTACCAAGAAATACTCATTACTAGACTGAGTAATGAATTGACCAGTAAACTCCTCCTTTCTTGCAGTCTCCCAGTGAAGTGTACAGCTGGAAAAGGAGCTCCCCTCTGGGTGCCAAACGTGCCTCTCCTTCTTCTGACTCCTTTTATTATGGATCCCAAAAGAAAACGGGAGCTGCGAAGCAGGTCAATTGCGTGACGTTGCTGGCCTCCAATCAGATAGTGCGGCTGCTCCCTCCCGGCGACGTGCCTGTGACAGACATATACCCCAAAGGTGAGAGGCTCTTCCGCCTGTGCTGCAGCAGCTGTACTCGCTTGGCCTTGTTCCCTCAAACCCAGTGATCGTGCCGAAACGTTGCTGAAGCAAGAGGAATTGCTCTCGTCTTAAAAATTAACCTGCAGTTCACTAACGGGCTGGATTGGATGGAGGAGGAGTTAACAGGCTGCTTACACCGTCACTGTCCCGCTAGATGGGATGTCCCACTGGCCACAGTGGGAACCAGCTACAGGAGTATGAGCGTTCCAGTTCAGCGGTCAGCTGTCACCAGGATTTGCAGCGCAGCTCAGTGCCCCACAGACACCCAGCAGTAACACAAGCTTGGTGTCTGTGCAGATCGAGAGAGGGTGTCCTGCCCCTCTGCTCGCCTTGCTCAGACAGCGTCCGCACTCTTGTGTCTGGTTGTGGACACCTCAGTGACAGAAGGACACAGAGCTGCTCAAGAGAGTCCAGTGCAGAGCCACAGGGATGATGAAGGGAGGGGAGCATCTCCCTGCTGAGGAGAGGCTGAGGGAGCTGGGGCTCTGGAGCTGGGAAAAAGGAGCCTGAAGGGGGACCCCATGACTGTTGATCAAGATGGAAAGGGTAGGGGTCAGGAGGAAGGAGCCAGGCTCTGCTCAGGGGCACCCAATGCCAGGACAAGGGGCACCGGGTGTCAGCTGGAACAGAGGAGGCTCCACATCAAGAGGAGAAGCAAATTCTTCCCAGTGAGGGTGCCAGAGCCCTGGCAGGGGCTGCCCAGGGGGGTTGTGGAGTCTCCTTCTCTGGAGCTGTTTCCAGCCCCACCTGGCTGTTGGAGTTGTACCCGTCTGCTTGTTCCCTGTCATCATTGCCGTGTTCCCAAGAGCAGCTGCTGCGCTGGATGTGGAAGCTGCTGGTTTCCTGACAGCTACTGTGTGAGGAAGGGTTTAAACCGAGTCTGCTGAACGCAGAGGCAGTAAGCAGTTGGTAACTAACGCGTTCACTTCTCCGCAGACGTCACCCCTCCGCAGGCTGCTGGCTACCTGGAGGTAACAGACCTGACCTCGAAGAAGCTCAAGTACATCGCCATCCCTAGGTAACTGCTTTTAGGGATTAGAGCGGCTTCTCTCTTACGGGGAGAGCAAGAGAACCCGCTGCCTGATACTGCCTCAGCGTCAGCCTGTGTTGCGTCTGATGTGGAAAGTAAGAGGTAGTAACTTTACTCACTGTAAGGAGTAAGTTACACGCAGAAAGTATTAAGTTATACACAGTAAGTAATAAGTTACACACAGTGAGTAATAAGTTACACACTGTACATAGTAACTTACACACAGTAACATTACACGCTGCAAGTAATAAGTTACACACTGTAAGTAGTAGGTTATACACTGTCAGGAGTAAGTTACACTCAGTAAATAATAAGTTACACACTGTAAGTAATACTTTATGTACTGTAAGTAGTAAGTTTACACACTGCAAGTAATAGGTTACACACCATAAGTAGTAAGTTACACACTGTAATAAGCTATACAGTGTAAGTTACACACTGTAAGTAGTAACTTACACACAGTAAGTAATATTACACACTGTAGTAATACGTTACATACCATAATAGGTTATACTGTATATACTGTAAGTAGTAAGTTATACTCAGTAAATAAGTTACACGCTGTAATACGTTATGTACTGTAAGTAGTAAGTTTACACACTGCAAATAATAGGTTAAGTAATACTTTAAACACTATAAGTAGTAAATTTACACACAGTAAGTAATAGGTTACACACCATAAGCAGTAAGTTACTTACACTGTAAGTAGTAACTTACACACAGTAAGTAACATTACACGCTGTAAGTAATGAGTTACACACCGTAATAGGTTATACACCGTCAGTAGTAAGTTACACTCAGTAAATAATTAGTTACAAGGTGTATGTAATACGTTATGGACTGTAAGTATTAAGTTTACACTCTGTAAGTAATAAGTTACACACCATAAGTAGTAAGTTACACACAGTAATAGATTACACCGCATAAGTAAGGAGTTACAGACTGTAAGTAGTGAGTTTACACACCATAACTAGTAAGTTACACACCTCAAGTAATAACATACACACTGTAAGCAGTAAGTTACACACTGTGAGTAAGACATTGCACACTGTAAGCAGTGTCACCACAGCCACCGGCAGCTACAGGCTGGGGGAAGAGGGGCTGGAGAGCTGCCTGGAGGGAAGGGACCTGGGGGTGCTGGNTTTGGGGCAGCACAGGATCAGAAGGGCATTGAGGGGCTGGAGTGGGGCCAGAGAAGGGCAGTGAGGGTGGGGAGAGGGCTGGAGAGCAGGGCCTGTGAGGAGGGGCTGAGGGAACTGGGGTTGTTCAGTCTGGAGAAGAGGAGGCTCCCTAACAGGTTGTAGTCAGGGTGGTTAGACACTGCAGTGGGCTGCCCAGGGAGGTGGTGGAGTGGTGGAGTCCCTGTGTTTGGAGGTGTTGAAGGACATAAACTCTGTGTTCTCACGAGTTCCTATAAACAGGTGTGTTATGAAGACTCTCTTTGGGTAGCTGAGAGGCAGCAATGGATCAGGCAACACTCCTTGCCAGCCTTGTTCTCCTGTACTGCTTTGTGTGCTGGCATGTAGAGGGGTCCTGATAGAAGAGGGGGGCTGCAGGCTCGCAGTCTCTCCTGAAATGAGGATGTCGTTCATTATTACCTTAGTTACAGCATAGCCATCCCTGCTCTCACGCTGACACTAAGCTCTAGCTGCTGAACCCTTGTCTTTCAGATCACAGTCTCTCTCCCCGTACACATCTTGGCTGTCCAAGATCTCCAACGCCGATGCCCTGCTGGCGCCGCTGGGCAGAGCGGGTTTGGTTACTGTGGACATGGGCGGTGGTGTGAGGCTCTGGGAAACGGGGCTGGAGAGCCTCCAGCGATCGCTGCAGGACTGGAGGAGCATGATTGGCCAAGAGGACGGTCGTCCTGTGCAGGTAGGAGTGGAAAGGAAGGCAAGGGCTGCAGCCTGAAAGAGGGGAGATGTAGATTAGATGTGGGGGAGATGTTCCTCCCTGTGAGGGTGCTGAGACCCTGGACCAGGCTGCCCAGGGGGGCTGTGGAGTCTCCTTCTCTGCAGACGTTCCAGCCCCGCCTGGCTGTGTTCCTGTGCCACTGGGTCTGGGGGATCCTGCTGTGGCAGGGGGACTGGACTGGAGGATCTTTCCAGGTCCCTTCCCATCCCTAAAGATTCTAGGATTCTATGATAGCAATTCTCCTTTCTTCTGTCAGGTCTGTAGTCAGTTCACAGACCCGTTGGCACAAGTCCTGCCCCTTGTGTGGCTTCTGCATCCAAGCTGTAGTTTTAGCTATTGTGAGCTCGATGTAGAGCTCACTGAACTGGGCAAAACTGCGGTGCCTGAGTTAGGATCCAAGCAGGACCTTTAGCAAGGGCCGTTACACCTCCCACATCCCTGGTTCTGCATTTCCCACCATAGATCACGGAGATTTTCTGAACCACACGAGGGCACCGGTAAGCTGAGAATCACAGCACCACAGCCTGCTAGGGCTGCTTG
>VZRI01012550.1:0-23912 GCA_013397515.1 Upupa epops | reverse complement strand
CCTCTGGGAGACCGTAGCTTGATTACTCACTGAGGTGTACACCATTATGATGAACAGCAAATGGCGTTTATTATCACATGGTGTACACTTACATACCCCATGCCCTTCATGTACGCCCTTCTTACTGACGTAGCAGAATAGAGGACCTATCGTGTCACATCCCGCAAGCCCACATGCGCATAATACAACATACTGCTGTAAAAAAACCCCCAAGGTTTCAGGGACAAAAAATTACATTAACATTACTGTTTCAGAAATTACAAATAAATTCATCATCCCTTAGCTCATCAGTTTGGATATAATCATTGCCATAAACATTGCCATGTTTATGGGTGTCAATACCTTTTTTGTCTTTACTTGACGGACTTTGTGCTACAGACATGATAGTGCACGTTTGGTGACCATTGCATGTGGTCATGTCCAGTGGTGGTATACACATCCCTAGCTATCCATGATGCAAGAATATAATGGAAACTTTATTATTTATTAGTATTTGGTTCTGAAAGACAAGTACTATGAAAAATGCACAAATGTATCCCTGCACACATACATTTCTTCACCAGCATGTCCAAAGGCTCAACTTGCTCATTTCTGTTACTCCTTTGTCTGTGACAGAACCTTTCCTCCAGTTATAGGGTTTATGGAAATCTTCTTCACTGTTAAAAAAAAAAAAAAAAAGCAAAAACCAAAAGCACAAGCCCCAATTAACACTTTTCTGCATCCTTATGTACAAAAGGTAGAATTTTCAAAGTTGCCACAAGATACAGGTGCCCTGACACTGTGTCTGTTAAAGGTCATGGAGTATTCACCTGCTTTCAACAGTTCTGCAAATCCTTTACTAAATTATATTTGCTGGACACAGATCATTTCTGTTCTAAAACCACTGTCCCTTCTGAGAATCCTTCAGTGATGTGTGATGTGGCCATACAGGCAGAATTAATAACGAAGAAACCCCAATACAGAGCTTTACTCACAATAATACAGTGTCTGACTTGCTGTAGGGCAAGGACAATGTGGAGTCTTGTGTCTGGAGAGGAACAACTCCCCCCATAAATCAGTACAAGTTGAGGACTGACTGTTCTGGTTTGAAAATTACCAAAATTTCAAATATTAGTTGTGTTGGTTTTATGCTGAAAAAATCATTTTATATTGAAGGTGGAGGTAGCTTTCCTAGCAGACCTCCTGCATCAGTCTCTGAACCCTACAGGTGATTGGTGGACAGAGTTCATAAAGGGAAGGTACTTCTTCCTTCTTCTCCCTTTCCTTCTTTCACCATCTTCGTCATCTTCTGAGACAGGGAGCTCCTCTAGGAGAGAAAAAGCTCCCCCCACTCACCAAGGGTGATAGAGATGGATCTACTTAGCCTGGAGAGGAGGAATCTGAGGAGACATCTCATAAATGCTTGTAAGTATCTAAAACATGAGTGTCAAGATAATGAGCCTAAGCTCTTCTCAGTGGTGCCTGGTGATTGGACTAGAGTTTAGAACATATGACATTTCATTTGAACATGGGGAAAAACTTTATTATGGTGAGAGCTACAGAGCCCTGGAATAGGTTTCCCAGAGAGGTTGTGGAATCTCCTTCTCTGGAGACATTCAATACCCACCTGGACATGTTCCTATGTGAGCCGCTCTAGCAGAATCTGCTCTGAATGGGGAGGTTGAACTAGAAGAACTCCAGAAATTCCTTCTAACCTCTACCTTTTTATGGCTCCATAATTGTATGATTTACTATATACATATAAAGTGGGAGGCTAGGGACCACTTAATGTTACTTCTTTCATTTTAATCTTGCTTACATTAAGACATAATCAGAGCTTAATTGTCAGTATTTCTTTCACTGGTACTGAAGCATTCACCTGGCCATCTTATGCAAATGAAAAACCTGGTTTCCTAGAGCAACTTGCCACAAAAATATATCAGTTTCATCTAGAGACTGTAACATTACTCCTCTTTATAGTCTCTTTATTCATTTGGTGTGTAGAGAATAATAAATATAAGGGCAAACTCTTTGTTCTTTAACTATCTTTTATGTTTTTAGCTTTTCTTCTTTCTTATTTCTTCTTTCTTTTATTTATGGTTTTTTTTACATTCTCCTTGGACAACATTTAGTTGGGTGCTCCAGCTTTTTAGTTCTCTTTTTCTTTTTTTCCTCATTAGGTCACTCACAATTCTAAATGGCACCTAAAGAAACTGAAAATTTTTGAAAGGAATTTTAATAGTTGTTTGGGTTTTTTTTTTTAACGAAGGTTATTCATGATATCTAACAGAGAGCAATCAGCCACTATCAGGCTTAAAAATTTAGAAACACTATCAGACTTATGTTACTATAAGACGAGTAAAGATTTAAGTTAATTTAGACTAACAAAACTGAGAAGTTTTACTAATTAACATCTTCAGGGACAGCAAATTGAGGCTGAAGAAGACAGACTTGCCTATGTTTGAGGAAAAAAGAGCATTTCAATATTTTTCTAGCTAGCATTAAATAGAGTGTGAGATCTTGCTAGGACTGTGGCAAAATAAGCAACAATATGTTTGAAATATTTCTGGGTTCAACAGGTTTTAGGCATCAAAGAGATGCACAAAATTGAAAGTAATGTGAAAGGAGCTGCACATTAGCATTTAATTACATTAATATGATTAGGAAGAGTAAGCTCTTGATTGGGAGCACATTAAGTTCTATCCATACAGCATACAAGTCAGTTTGTAATAGAATCTAACTATTTAAATCATGAATAAGAGCATATGAAAACTAACTCAACATTTGAAGAATGTGAACAAATGACTACTCAACTAATTCACTCATTTGTCCAATTGGTAAAGGAAAGCAAGACTTAGGTCTTGGAGAGGAAGAAATATCCATCCAGTCACAGCCAGGAGAAATGAAGCATTACTTGCTGCCATGTTTGTTCATAGTATTCCTACATATCAGCTAACCTAGTAATGAGTAGAGAGCAATGAGCAGAGATTTACTGCTATATTTCAGTTTTAACCAGCAATAGACTGCCCAATATTCAAGAAAAAAATAGGGTATGCATTACACTTTTCTCTCAAAGTAACTTTGATTTAACTGATGAAGAAGAAATGTCAGTTTGCTCCATTTAATTAGTGAGCCTATTAAACCCAGGTATTTCTGTGCTATCCTATCTGTAGACAGTCAAGCAAAGACACTTTTGGACCAGTCCTCAAAATCTCACAGTGGAGTCAACTCATGTTATTATTTTTAAAAATCATACTTTGCTATATAATGGGAAAAGTATAGACATATGTTTGTTATATAATGGATAGATAGATAGATAGATAGATAGATAGATAGATAGATAGATATGTACACGCAAATAATGAAAAGAACAAACACTTTGTTCCTTACTTGAGTTAGAATAACTTTTTGGACTGATCAAACACCTCAGACTTTGCTTTGGTCTTTAGTCAGGTTCACAGCTGTTCATAGTTTCATATACTACAAACCATTTGGGTTTAATTGCTTAATTAAATTCATACCTCAGTTGTCTTTTAAACAGTCAGAAGCCTGCCTAGCATTTAGATACTTAGAGACAGTAAGTGAAGGAGTGAATTGCATTGCTCTTCTCTCAGGGATAGTTGATCGAGGAACCTCATGCAGAGACTGGATAGGAAAAGCCAAGGGCCCCTTCTGTGAAAAAAATCAATAGTCTTTTTTTCTATTTTTTTTACCTGAATTATTGATTTTGTACAAACACTGGCACTGTACTTTTATAACAGTTATAGGCTGACCAGTACACATAAGTTAATTGAAAAACTTGAGGGCAGATCTCTGAACAGAGCGCTTTGTGATGCTTGATTTGTCCTTGTCAAAGTTCTAACTCCGTGGGGCTTTTTTATTTTATTTCCTGCCTCCAGTAGTTGGTGTCAGCAGTTCTCATAAGCAGGCACAAATGTATTTTCCTTGACATTCTGCTCTCTATCTCCAGTGCTCTTACATACAGAGCAATGACTTTATACATGATGGTCATGAGGTTTTCCCTGAAGTTTACCCATCAAGAGCTCCTGTGGAATCCAAATGGTTAGAATATGCTGAAATTGGGTTAAAATATGCTTAATAAGTTTGAAGAAAAACCCATTTTTTTCCCCTTTTTATCTTGTAGCAATGTAAATCAACCATAATGAGAACTACTACCTTAATTCTGAGAACTGATAAAAAAAGAACCCAATCTCTATTTCTACTGTTTATTAAAAACACTTCCACAAAATAAGTCAGCAGGTTTTTTTCAGGAACTCCCATTAGATTTATTATTCAAATCCAGGGATGATATTGGTACATGACATCAGAATCAGTTTCCAATTTAGGTCTTGAAATGTTTTGGCCTCTGCATGTTCCAACTGTCATTTGCGATATGTCAGATTGGAGCACGGATAAAGCTTCAGAAGGGAAAGAAATTGCATGCAAGATGCATGACTTCGAACTGGATAAAACTGCATAGAAAATGTATATAGTGAACTTGTCAGCCAGTTTCTTACTTACCAAAAATCAATATGATTTCATTTATTGCAGCGGAGCATTGCCAAATTCAGTAAGGCTTTAGCAGCGAATGAGAATCTATCTGCCTGGAGGACTACTGTTGTGTTATCATAGTACCTGATCATACATCACATATTTTTGTATTACACTTCTCAAGGGGCAAAGTATTACTGTGTGTTGTTTTTGTGGTTTTTTTGTTTTTAAATTAGGACATTTATACATTTAAAAGTTCACACCATCAATTAACAGCACTTTCTATAGAATGGAAAAGCCTTTAATTATGTGGCCTTAAATTATTGAGCACACTTACACAACACACAGCAATAATGCTAGAAACACCTACAGAACTAGTAAGGAGCAAAAAGACAACATTCAGTTTTGAGCATGACTTGATTTTGTTTAAAGATATTAAAAGTTGTAGCTTTTGTGGAAACTATTAAACTTTTTTGGCAAATTTCCTGTTAAATGTTTATACTTATAACTTAACATACAGAACTTATACATACAGAACTTATACATACAGAACTTAAACACAAATCAAATCATTCTCATATATCTATAAATCATTGTCACATACCAATAGATTTCAATCTTGAGGGGTGTTTTCCTTGCAAATATATGCCGTACTTTCTAAAAGACACCTAAAAATAGCAAACTATTAACTTTTTATAATGAAACTACCATCCATGTGATTGCCTTTCACATAGTTTTTCATCCTGCCAGTTCTTCACTTTGTTAAGAAAGGTAATCAGAACATGTCTGAAGGCTGAGTGGAAGAAGTGAGTAATTTGATCTGAAAGCCTGAAAAGCCTTCCCTGAAAACACAAAAATCTACACAAAGGACAATCTTCTATGATTATCAGTGATCCATGTCACTGTCTTGTGGGACTTGCCAGTGATTTAAAGGCTAAGTAACATCATATCAGAAAGTTTTAGATGGAATTCACACAAATGTCATTTGTTAGTGTTGTCAATGTCTTTTTCATATGCTACACTTCCAACACATTTTGTACAAAAAGGTATATTCCTTTGAGATGAACTCTGATGTTTTAGTTTCAGGATGCTATCTGAGCCCTTTTTAGCCTTAAAAATATCAACAATTTTAAATTGCTGTTTGTACCAATCCATTTGACTGCTATGTCATGTGTATGGAATTGTTCTAGTTTGGCTACCTTATACTTTACAGAGTAAATGTAATCACAAACATCCTCGAGTAGCAAACTATACATACACACACATATGAATGACTGTCTTAGTATGGAAAAGCTTCTATACCAGTCTGAAATATAAAGAAAGCCTACATAGTACAACATTTGTAACAGAATTGCAACACCTCCCACCCTCCAAATACAAGAATCTAGAGCCATCTCTTCTATAATGACATGAAGTGACAGGGTAGAGCAATGCTAGGTACTGCATTGAATACTTAATTCCTTCACTCAGGCACAACATGACATGAAACATAGGCTTGCAGACATAGATCATCTCCTGTAGTGTGTGTTGCAGTGACACTCAGGGAGCTCTGTCATCTAGTAAGAAAGAATCATAGACTCATAGAATCATTAGGGATCAGAAGGGACCTCCAAAGATCATCTAGTCCAATCCCCCTGCCACAGCAGAATCACCTAGTCCAAGTCGCACAGAAAAGAAGCAGCATGTGATGAAACTGCATCACCTGCAGCGCATGGAGGAAGTCCTGCAATGAGGCCATTCCTTCATTTAAGAAATTGAAACTCTGAGAAGGATGTTGCTGAAAAACACACAGGCTTCATGTGCTGCCAAAATGGTACAAAGTCAACATGGAAATAAGGAAGAAAAACACTATCTTTAATAGGGCTGGTAATAACATGACTTCTGTCCTCTGATAATATGAAAACTTTGTGATTTATCTTCAGCCTGAATTGAGGTAATGGTGGAGTTCACAACTGAAATGAGAAAATAATCCACTCATAAATACTAAAACATCTATAAATTCATTTCATCGCTATTGATACCCTCGCCTTTTTAGCTAGTGTTACATGCAATTGTAGTGTCACAGGAAGAATGACTTTTTTTTCACTGTGGGGAAGGTAAAAACCAGCTGAAAACTAAACAGGGAGATTTTCTTTTTATTTTAATGTTTCACAAAAAGTAGTTTTTGTTAACAATTTTTAAGCAGATTTATTGATGGCTCATTGGCATTCAGATGCTAAGATTGGGGATCATATATGGAGCCAAATTGCGTTATGTTCTTGGCAGATCTTCTGTAGCTATGATAGCAGGGAAAACAGATGGAGTGGTGAAAACTGGAGTTACAATGAGTTGTAGGATTTACATAAATAGTTTTATTCAAGACCCAAATTTTTCCCTCTTGTGAAATAATGGAAAATCCTTCCATTCCAAGTGCTCCAAAACCAGACAATATCAAAAGTTACAGACAAATTAATACAAAGACTACCCATTGCCCTGATGAGTACCTGTAACAAGTGGGCTATAAGTAGTGAGTGAGTCTTGATCTTATTCCATCTGTCCCTCCACTGAAAAGAAACGTAGTCAGTGAATTGATCCATCATAACATAGTTTAGAAATAAATAGATTGCAACACTCACATTGAAGTGTCATGAAGATCAGCTGTATTTCCTATAAAAATCACAGAAATTCTCTGAGCTTAAAGTATCTTCCAAAGCAGGATGAGTTTTAGGCTTGTATAAACTGCAGTCTCCATTAATAACTTCAAAAGAAAAACCAAAAAAAAACCCAAAACAATTAATTTTACAGAACATTTCCCTCATTTCTTTATATAAAACATCCCTAACCTCATTCAAGCATTTGAGTTTGTTCACCCAGGGGAACCTACAAAGAAAATTTTCAAACCACTGAATAGGATGTTACATGTATTTATTTTAGTCCACACAACTGTTATTTTTAACTGGCTGTGCATAGTTAAAACCTTGCTTGAAGGATGACTCCTGGAAACACAGCAAAGTTCTTTACAGAGTGAAATGTGCATAGACTCTCATTAGCAGAATTATATAAACAGGCTTCCTACCAAACCATTAGTTATACTGGCAATACCAACAAATACAGTATAAAAAAGTTTATTAAAAGTGATTAAAAGTTTGATAAGAAAATATATTGGAAGAAGTGGACAAGATCTGTAATTACCAAACCTTCCTTTAAGAGGAACCCTTTTCTCTTTAATTTCATGGATGACTGGGATTTTCAGTCTGAAAATATACCCAATGCTCCATGAAATGTACTTGTCTATAAAACATCCACTCCTGTTAACATGAGCTAATAGATCCTCACCACACTTGGTTACATATAATTAATCAAGAAGTAATTTTGGTGTGAACAAAATCTCACGCTTTGAACTCCAAACTAGAAAACACGTAATGCTGCCATTTTGGAAAATTCAAAATTGCTAATTTCTATGTAATGGTCTTTCTTTATCACCTTAGTAAACTTTCCTCTTTCTATCTCATCATGTGCTTTAGCAATATCACATAGATAAATAATAGTTCCATAGGCACCTAATAAAATATACTGAGCCAAATTCTGGATGGTATTATTTCCTAATATCCCTGTAGAAATTTAGAACAGAACCCAAGTTAATGAGAACAATGAATCCAACAATTTTTATTGAAATGTCCTGTTTAGAAAGCTACTAATTAGAGTTGTCAACACATCTTTATAACTTGCTTTTATCAAGCAAGTTAGATCAGTCTTTTTTGTGAGGCTAATGTAACCACAGGGATAAATACAAAGTTTTCATAAAACAAGCCAGACATACTGAGACAGTTCAAGTCTTTCACTAACCTATTTTGCCTATGCTTTTGACCATGGATAAAGTTAAATTTAAGTCACAAGAAAAACTTCATTCCTTCACTACGGAAATCTATTCAGCCTGCAAGTCTCTCAGGGCCATCATGAGTCCCAAATTCCTCCTTGTGTTTTGAACTTCTCATTTACTATCCCTGTATATTTTATTGAACCCTGTGAGGGTGGAGGGAATATATTAGGATTCCCAGGCAGACAAAAGAAAGGTAATTATTTTCAATGAATTGTACTGTCTGCCATTCATCATCAGATCATAGAATCATGGAATTTGAAAAAGGGGTTTTGTAGGAAGAGACCTTTAAGTTTATGAAGTCCAACCGTTAACACTGCCAAGTCACTGCTAAATCATGTCCACATCTACACATCTTATAAATAATTTCACTGATGGTGACTCAGCCACTTACTTGGGCAGCCTGTTCTGATGAACGGTAAGTCTTTCAGTGAAGAATTTTTTTCCTGAAATACAACCTAAATCTCCCCTAGCACAACTTTAGGACATTTTCTTTAGTCCAATTATTCATTACCTGGTAGAACAGACTGACACTCACATTGCTACAACCTCCATACGACTAGTTGTAAAGATTGATAATCTCACTCAGCTTCCTATTCTCCAGGTTAAATACCCCCTGTCCCCTCAGCCACTCCTCATAGAACTTATTCTCCAGACCCTTCACCAGCTTTGATACCCTTCTTTGGACATGATTCAGCTCTTCAATGTCCTCCTTACAGTGAGTACTGAACTCAGTACTCAAGTTACAATCTTGTATCTCTCTCAGTAATTGTTGATGTGTGTTTTAAACTAAAATAATTTTGTTTTCCCTAGTTTGTATTTTATCTATAAGTGGTGACTGAGCCCTTCCTGCCCTTTGTCTGGACCCCCAAGACTATTGTAACTTCTTCCTGCCCCCAGGAGAAGGTTGTGTGGCTGCTGTGTTGTGCTGGCAGTTTAAACCATGAAGATGTGTTAAAGAGCACAGGTTCCAGTGATGAGTCTTAGGAAACTCTGGACATGACTGGCTGCCAACTGCATTTAACACTGTTTACCGCGAGTAATTCCTGATAATTCAGACTGGTTTTCACTACATTTATACCTGTGGGGGTGGTTGCCATTGTCCTGGAATCACCTCGTCATTGACTCTTGCAAGATCTGTGTGTTCCTGGTGGGTCTTTCCATTGCCTGGGTGTTTCCCTGCCTCAGAAAAAACCTCAGGAACACCCCTGTGCACTGATGTCTGCCACTTTACTTGGACTGACTTAGACTAACACATATTATGGTTAGAATCAGCACATAGTAGGTTTTCTGGAGTAAATGTCCACAGGGGTACTCCTGTCATATGATGACAAAATTAGTGTGTTGACCTCTTCTGCACTGAGAATCTAAAAATGCACCTGCTAAAATGTGCTAATATTGGTGACCAGAGATCTGCTACATGAAGAATAGATTAAACTGAGGAAAGAACACCAGCTCTTGATGCAAAAACAGAACTGTTCCATATATACCTGATTTTATGTGGAACTTCCCTGAAATAAAATCAGTGCTATTGCATAGACACTTACACACTTACAGGACAAGAGTCTAAGACTGGAAAGTTCTTAGGTCAGCAGGTGTCTGTTGTGCAGCTATGCAAAATATCCAGCAAAGCTCATTGCAGTTATTGCATAAAATTACATTATATTTCATTTTCCGAGCTTCATTAATGATGTTCTGAAGAAGGTAGACAGTAGCTATGATTAAGAAGCTCTTATGTTTTAGTTTGAGATGGGGACAGCATGCACAGTTTTCCACATAGACATGTGAAAAATTTTGGACTAAACTTAGATGTAGCCTTGCAAGTGCATTCCCATTTTAAAAAGAGAGATTTTTCTTCTATTCCTTTTATTTCTTCCTTCAAATAGAGAATCCTGTGTCTTGAACTATTTTTCTTACTTTAGAATAAATAAACTTGTTTCATAGAAATAGGCTTTTAGAAGAAAAATTGTAATTGTTACCTAAAAAGGGACATTGTTGCCCTATTTAAATCCTATTCTGTGCTTTCCAAGAAGTTTTTTGGTGTTTTATTTTTCCTGTATGTTTCATCCCTTCTACTTCAGTGCCTCATCCCTCTGTTCCTCATGGAATATGTAATATGCATTCTATCATGTACTCCACTAAAAGCATAATGAGAGCCAAAGACTAAGCAACAGCCACATAGAAAAAGGAGTCATAATTAGACCCACAGAACACAGTAAGAAATATAATGATTGATTTCTTTGTTACCATACCTATACAATAAAATTCTAATGCCTCTGGCCAAGAGAGTTTTAAATCCACATAAAATATTTAAATAGCTACCCTTTCCCTGCTTCAGCAATTCCTAGTTACTGATCTGATTAAAATACCTGCTGTACTGTAAATATTTTAACTCAACTGTTTTACTTCAGAAGCCAATAAACAATAAGTTAATCAATATAAAATTCACTGCGCTGTATTTTGCCCATATAATCCTCTATTTCTTCTTGCTCTGCATTTTATATATTGGCAGTATTTTCTGACTTGACAGAACAAGGGCAGAGAGATCTTGAGGTCAAGCTATACGGCAAATGTTCAATGACACATGCATATTACAGTAGATTATTATTAAATAATCTTTGCAAAATAAACAATATGTAATGTTCCAGTGCTCATTTTTTCTCTTCATCTTTTTTTTTATATGTACTGAAGACACTTGGCAGCAAAAATCACTGAATACACCATTATTGACACTATAATCAACTTCCTGATCACTGGTCCATGTTTTTATCTTGCTGTGCAGTGCTGGTCTCTTCAATTTACTTCATACTCTGGAGTGAAAAACTTCAGAAGAGTGACCTCTTTTTACACGTGAACTGTTAGCCAATTGATTTCCACCTCCAAGGAAAAATTACCGTTCTTTACACACCTTTTTCTCAAAACTATAATTTGAATTAGATGGTATTTTTTCCCTTCTAGTCCCTCTCTTGCATCTTATTTTGCAGCTGGAGTTAAAGTCAGGATAATATCAAGCTACACCTGTGGTTCATGAATCTTTTTCTTGGGAGGGAAAACTAGGGATTTGGGTGTGACTTAGCCTTGGGTTCATGTTAATTCGCTTTTTGATTTTTCACATGATTTTTTCCTAAATTCAAACTGAAAGCCATAGGCCAAGTGGAATGAGATAATGCTGCCACATTACACACTCATCTCCATTTCATGCCATTTTATCCTACCATTTAACCCATCAATATTTCCATGACCACCAATGTTAGAGAAAAAAGTTTAAAGCAGATAATAGAAATATTTGTCATTGCTCTTCTGTCAAGTAGCGAGATGCTCATACTCTATCCAGGCAATGATACACATACTCAGTTTCATTCCGAAGACAATTTTATGGAAACAAAGTTTGAAACAAGTCTATACAACAGCTTCTCTGAAATAACTGATGGAGAAACAAAGTGGCACCTGTGCAATGAAAATTGTCCCTAAAGAACAATATGAAGCTGTCAAAATAAACCTCAAAAAAAAAAAAAAAAAAAAAAANAAAAAAAAAAAAAAAGTAGAACAATTATCTCAAATACTTTTGGGTTTCTTTAGCTTACTGAGCACATTTCCAATACTTTTCTCTCCTCTTTCAAAATTCTATAGAAAACATCTATCATCAGCAGTTTGTAACCTTCCTTGCAGGAGCCTTTATTTTCAGATGTGTTGCTATTTAAAATTGAGTAGGCAGAAGGTGTAAGGTTATAATAACTGTGGAGAAAACTTCTGGCATACCTGAAGGAAAAGTTTGTTTTAGTTTGTTGACACTTTCAGAATTTCATGTATTTTCAAGTGTCTTACAAGAGTAAAGTTTATCACAAAATGATGAGACAGCACTAAAGACACAGAATCACAGACTGTTAGGGATTGGAAGGGACCTCGAAAGATCGTCTGTCCAATCCCCCTGTCACAGCAGGATCCCCTAAATCCAGTCACACAGGAACATGGCCAGGTGGGTTTTAAACATCTCCAGAGAAGGAAAATCCACAAACCCCAATGGCAGCCCTTTTCAGTGCTCTGTCACCCTCTTCTCATCTTGATTTGGAATCTCCTCTGTTCCTGCTGGCGCCTGGTGCCCCTTGTCCTATGATTGGATGCCACTGAGCAATGCCTGGCTCCTTCCCCCTGGCACCCACCCTTTCCATACTGATCAACATTAATGAGGTCACCCCTCAGTCTCCTTTTTTGCAAGCTGAAGAAACCCAGCTCCCTCAGCCTTCCTTCTCTGCTTCAACAGGTGCCAGTGGCTGAATAAGAATAATCTTCTCCATTTAAGTGCATTACAAACAGTATGGAGAGCACCCAAAAATCAGTAAGAAGCCTCACAATTCTAAACATAATTGGAAAACATTGAAATGAACTAGAAATAAGAAACTGAAAAACCCAAACCTCTTGAATTTGCTTTCAAAGAAGCTTTCATGATTCTGATCAATTTTAATTGGAATTTCAGTAGTTGTATGTGTCTCAAGAAACTTGATCTTAACTATCACCCCATCCCATGCTTGCAAAATGGAAATAACAACAGATTCTTTATTTAGTTTTGGTCAGATAAGAATACTGTGAAGGTACCACAGTGGCCAGGAGGTCCCTGGGGCCAAGCACCAGGAGCAGCCTGCATCAAGCAGGATAGTACCTGGTAGCCAGGACTTACCCCGTTTGTCTATTTTTTTCTTGAGATCCATGAATTCTCAGAATCTAAGTAATTCCTTTATCCCTGTCTCTGAAGTGTGGAGTTATTCAATAGCAATGACAATTGTGAGCTTTAAATCAAGTATTTGCATTTCATTTCAGGGCAGTCCCTATGATCTTCAAAAGCACATACAAGAAGTTAGAGGAAATAGTCTGCAGTCAACTTACACATTACATAGATGTAAAGACAGGATGGCAAAAGTGCGTGAAAAAAATACAGAAGTGGTGGAAGAGAACTGAACATGAAAACAAATCAGGAAAAAAGGAGATTACTGAAACTGTTAGCATCAAGAGTAAAACAGAGAAAATAAAGGAAATATAGAGTTTTACTATTAAAAAAATTATTCTAACTTATCCTCACTTATTTTATTTGCTGCAAATTACTTTCAACAACATATAAATAGTTTAAAACTGAGTAATCCATAATGCTAAAACACAGATACAAAAAACACAAGGTAGATAGCTGCATAACATTTAAATATGATCTTAGGTAGATGTATTTCCCAAGAGCATGATCTAGCAGCATCACTAAATTTATAAGCTCATGTAACTACTGATACTAGTGGAACTCTGACTTTTTATGATATAGAAATTCTGGGATAAAAAAAGAACCATCAAAACCAATTTTGTTAGAGTTCTACCACCCATTGCTGGTTAAGAGAAATATCTCAATACTTCAATGACCTGGCTGAATGCTGCTGCACTGTCTGTGCCTTGTATCTATGGAAACGTTTTCAAGCTTCCCAACACCCATTATCAAGGAATCCTAGTAGATTCAAAGCACAGTAGATTTTCTATAATAAAGGACCTAAGGACAATTCCAGAAAAGAAAACAATCATATCATTCAACATGCTAAGATTTTTACGCTTCAGTGATGAAACATATAATAGACTGTAATCAACACCCTTCCAAAGCAAAAATAAATAACATAAGATCAAGATTTCACATTCTGCTTTCATTAAATGTCTAAAAGCAGACAAAATAAAAGTGCTGCTGACTTTTTTGACATTTGTTAAATTAGGGCAGACAAAAATACATCTAACTTGGTAAGACCAGGAAGTTTTGCTTGCTATAAAAATAGTTCCTTCAGTGTTTGACTAAACCTCCCAACGTGTATTTGCAATGGCAAGTCATGCCTAAGGTAGCACATTGGAAATGAAATTATCCACCAATTCATGAAGGTTTAAATTTTCTCATAATAACATCCACATTAAAATAACCAAGATTGTCTAAGTCCTTAACAGAATCACAGAATTATTGAAGCTGAAAAAGCCCTCTGAGCTCATCCAGCCCAACCCATGACCTGACACCACCACAGCAGTCAGACCAGGGCACTCAGGGCCACAGCCATTCTGTCTTTCAACATCTCCAGGGATGGAGACTCCAGCACTGCCCTGGCCAGTCCATGCCAGGATCTGATCACCCTTTCCATGAGGAAGGGCTTCCTAGCATCCAACCTAAACCTCTTCGGCAGCTTCAGGCTCTACCTTCTTGTCCTGTTGCTAGTTGCCTGGGAGCACAGCCCAACACCCACCTGACTACAACCTCCCTTCAGCGAGCTATAGAGAGGGAGAAGGTCCCACCTGGGTCTCCTCTTCTCCAGGCTAAGCAACCCCAGCTCCCTCAACCTCTCCTGATCAGACTTTCCCTCCAGCTCCTTCACTGGCCTTGTTGCTCCTCTGCACCTGCTCACACACCTCAGTATCTTTCTTGGAGTGAACGGCCCTACTCTTTTAATCAGAAATAGGTCAAACAGAATCCTTTTAGAAGAAAATTGCTGTGATGTTGATATGACTGATTCCTGAAAAGCAAAAAAAAAAGAAATATCCACCCCCTCAAACCCTAAGCTCAATGGAAACATTGATTTTGTTACATGAAACTGAATGCCAAAAAAGATATGGGAGGTGGTATTAGGAAGTAGTTTTCAAAGTGGAATAGCAAGCACTGTCAAGACACAGGAAACTGTGATAAGAAGGACAACAAGGTTGTCTGCTATGAATATACCAGCACAGAAGAAAACCAAGGAAAAAACATCATCATTCTAAATTGACAGGCAACCCTTGTGAAATAATCATATGAGAAAGATGAAAATGCAAAATATTTTTGCCTTGTTTTTCACTGGTGAAATATCTCAGTCATTCCAAGTCTGTGTCTAGCAGCAGAGCAGAGAAAAATCAAGTTAGGGGGAACTAAAGCAAGCTAGATTTATACGAGTCCTTGGGATGCATCTAAGAATGTTCAGAGTTGGCCAATGTCTTCACAAGATCAATGTCAACCAATATGCCTAGGTCTCTTTCCAATGTGCAGCTTTCCAGCCTACCATGAGTTTGTTATGACTTAAGAGCAGGATCCTACACCCGGCCTTGTTAAACCTCATACAATTGGCTTCATCCCATCCTATCCTGCCTTGATCTTTCTAAATCCATAGATGGATTCATCTAGACCCATTTATAGTTCTTCTTTTGTCCACTGAAGTAGTCACTCCATCATAGCGGGCTACTGTTTTGGTCAGCCAGGACAGGAGAATGCTGTCTGTGTCAGATCACATCCCTGTCTTCCATGGGCCTTAAGTAGATCTTCTAGCAAGGTCTGTTGGATGACCTTCCCAGGCACATAAGTGAGGCTGACAGGTCAGCAGTTCCTGAAGTACCCTTGAAAGCAGCAATTACTTGTCAAAACCCTCATTGCAAAGCAGCACTCAGCAGGTGTTTTGGAACATCGAAGGTCCATTCAGGTTTATGAGTAAGAAATGGACATCAGAGAAACAAATCTACTTTACCTTTTTCCTCTCTAAAGTCCCTTAATCTGTCACCACTGTGGAGGTCATTTAGAATTCTTCCACTACAAAATGTGGCTGATTTACAACTGAGTTCACACTACACTTCCCTCAAAGGTGTGCACATAATAACAATGTTTTTTGTGTGCACTTGAACTACAGAGACTACAGGTGAGGGAAAGGGCAGAGGAAAGGCTTCCTAACACCACCCAACCTAACCCTCCCCTTTGTGATGTTATCACATATACTTGTTTTGAGCTAGGGTCACCACATAACAGTTCCAACAGCTTATTACAGAACCAATTTATTCTGTAACAAGAAAGTTTTAGGAAATTCTTCAATCAAAATCCTAGATGGGAAGGTTCAGTCCTTGAAAAATAAAGAGAGGAAACACTGGAAGAAATGTTGAAAATAGGACTGAGTCATTGCTTTAGCAATGTTCTCCTGAAGTCAGTTGGTCTAAGCCTTTGCATTACAGGAACAATGACACTACAGCTGTAGGAGCTAACAGAAACCTGATAAATAAATCACAAATGCAAAAGTTGGGTTTTTCTCTTCCCTGATTTTTCTTACTGAATCTCAGCCTTTCCCTGATGAACATAATTTCCCTGGTTTAGTTTTCCTTTATTAGTATACTTCACAGGTGCTCTGTGATGAGATGAGGAAAGCTTGAGTGGTGAAGGCTTCTCTCCAGGTCTTAGTTAAGAATGACGATGAATAGTTCAGTAAATGGCTGCTTCAATAATGAGATAGAAATAGTAAGTAGGATAGTAAATCCTACATTCTTTCAGATGTAAATCCTATACAGAACATGAATGTTTTCATCTGCCAGGGCAGCTACAAAACAGGGATCGTAATCAGGTCTATGCAGTGTATCTACAGCAGTGCTGTCCATTTCACCACTTACTTTGTCAAATCTCTGTTTGAAAATTGTGTTCTTGGAAAACGTTCTTGGGCTGTTTGACACAGATCTCCTGGACTAGGAAAAGTGGGCTGGTGATTTAGGGGCACAGGAAAAGGAGTTTGTTCAAAGTATAATAATAGTTCCTGTTTCTACACAAATCTGATTTTCTTACCTGGTAGTAACTAACATCACTTTTGCTAAACACATTGCAACAGATGGTAGAAGTGTATGAAATTACTTCACAGTCTGTTCAGCATTTTTAACAGACATCACTGAGCCTCAGGGGGAAAAGCTGTATGAACCTGGGATGCAGCCCCATGGGCCAGATTTAGAAAGGCTGAGGGAAGTGGGAATTTGTGGGGGATTACTGGAGGAGAAAGGAGCATCCATTGTGCCCCTGGGGAGGCTTGTGGGACCAGAGACAGAGAATCCAGAAAAGAAGCTGAAAGTTCACCCAATGCAGAGTGCAGTTCCAGTGCTGTCATTAGAGATAGTCATTCACTAGAGATTTCTTTAGCAAACTAAGATGGGCCAGACTTAATAGTCACTCAGAAGCTCAGTGGAAGTTTTACACTAAATTGCAAAACTGGAGAAAAAGAATATCACATCACAGCTGTAAGGCAGGTTCATAAACAGATGCACCTCTCAATAATTTGCTTATGCACTTGTGAGTTGTGTGCTTTAACTTGTTTATTTAGTTCTTACTAAAAATAGAATTTAGTGGGTTTATATGCAATTCTAAATATGGTGCAGAAGACAAAGAATTGATTAAGCTTTTCAGAATGTCAAGAAATAAACTAAATTTGCATTACTTTAAATTTTGATTAGAGATTAGTTTGGCTTATTACGGTTTGAAAATTTCCATCTTTCTGGGATAACCAGATGCTAACCGACTTCATCTGACAGAATGTATGTACCTTGAAGAGCAAATGACATCATGATGTGACATATCCAAGGTGAGTGTCACCAACAGCTAGTAATAATTTGTGCTAATGTAATAGCTCATGCAAAGCACCAGATATTCCTCCAACTATAAATAGTGATACCAAAATATGGTAGGCAATTTGACTGACAAGCAAGGACTTGTGACAGCAGCAAGACACAACAGCTCAGCAAGAGCAGTGAAGAAGGGCTTAGGAAAATAGTGCTGTTATTACAAACCCACTAAATGACATTGGCAAGAAACTTCAAAACTTCTTTTACCTAAGAATTGCAGTGCAACAACTTCTCTGTGTTCTTGCAATTCACATGAAATGCGGGGAACTTAAAATACAGCTAAACCTCTACCTTTCAATAGTTTGTCCCTCTACAAGACCCCTTTCTCTGTTCCTCATATTGCCACACACAGATAAAGTCAGATGCCAGAACCTTTATACAAGTCAAGGTAAGAGTTGAGGTCTTTATGGTGTTACGGTGCTGAAAGTGAAATCACATAAATAGTAGCTGATACGAAATTTAGTGTCTCAGATCTTACTTGAATGCTGATAAAAATATCTTCCTCACCCCCTCCACCAAGAAACAAGATAGAAATAATCCATTTCTTTCAAAATGTATGCACTGTTTAGTGCATCTCTGAAAAACTACACCACTTCTTTTTGTTCCACTTAAGGTATTGTAATAATGATTGATTATGGCTGTAAAATATAGCAAAAACACTAAGTGCTTGGAAACACAGTGAATTTAATGTACTAATAAATTTGAAGGGTCATTCTTTCTACAGGATTTCCTCTGAAAATAACCATTTCTCTACACACCTTTGTTCATACCACTCCTGAAACTTTAGAAACAAAAACCCACTTAACACAGAAGCTTAACATTTCATAGAATCAGCAAAAGATTCCAATGAACACATATTGCAAGTTGAAGAATCAGAATCACAGACTGGTAGGTGTTGGAAGGAACCTCTGAAGATCATGTCATCCAACAATCTTGCTAGAGCAGGATCACCTATAGAAGTCACACACGAACACATCCAGGAGGGCTTTGAATGTCTCCAGAGAAGAAAATTACAGAAAACTTCATTCAGAAACTGAATATTTAGTACACCAAATTGTTATAGTTTATAAACAAATCAACCTTTTTGCATTTCTTCCAGATTTTCAACATTTTCTTTAACACTTTAAAGATTACACTGCTCCCTTACTTAAACTCTTATCAAATGTCCGTGGTTTTACCTGGAGACTACCGCCAAGAAATTGCAAAAACAGTATCAGAAAAACGTACATAAATAATCCAGACATAATCAGGCTAACTTGCCCAGTGTATGCATTTCTGACTAATCAAAGGAGTCAGCAGGATGTATTTCTGAATTTAACACAGTGATCTTACCACTGCATTTGTCTTTCACCATCACAAGAAGTAATTTCACTACACTGTTACAAGAAGTATTTATCTGTGTGAGTAATAGCGCCTTACCAGATGAAGCCTTTTGTTAGATTTGGCTAAAAGACACCTGACTGCATTTCCTCTTCAATAGAAAGAAGAAATAAATATTCAACTGAAATGAAAGCTTTCATTTAATGTTAGATTGCACAGTGCAGCAAGGTGACACCAAAAATTATTTTAAATGGACAATACAGAATCGTAGAGCTTAGACTGTTCTAAACTGTAGTGCTGGCTGTTCCTCACATGCCCATAGATGTCAAAAACATTTCTGTCAAAACACTTTTTGGTTAATCAAAGAAATCCATGTCACTGCTGTTTAATCCTTCTCTCTCTCTGGATAGCAGGACCTTCATAGAAGAAACTCAAACTAAATCCTGTTGTGCTTGAATCCATAAGTCTAATTTGTCTGTGTTCTGCAGAAAAGTTTAAAGATTCAGTTTAAAAAGTTAAAATGTCTTGAAGTCTCTCTTCTCCAAATTAATTCAGTTGTTTCACTACCTGCAGTGGTTTTGTTAAACCTTCCCTTTATGTCTGATGCTTTAGATGGGAGCTTTTGCTTGAAATGCAGTTGGGATCTCTGATCCATGATCTTGGTGGAAATTCATGTGGGATGTGTGGAAATCCAAATAAGAACACACACAACACTCCTGCAGTCTGCACCACCACACAGGTCCTGTAATGAAATCTGAGGTCAATTTAAGACATCCCACCTTTTATGCTGAGCATTGGAGTTGTGCTGTGTTGTGTAACAGATGGATGCTACATTACATGTCAAATGTAGTCTAAATATTTCAGGAATGAACAGTGGAATGCAATGGTTTTGGTTTTTTGTTTTGGTTTTTGTTTGTTTGCTAATTACCTGTATGGTCTGGTGGAAAGAACACAGATGTGATAGAGAAATACAAGCCTGCCTTCAAAAAAGTTAATCCAGTCTTAAGACAGCTAATGTAAATACTGAGCTGTATCCCTCTCATGCAATTAAGCAGCTAAGAGCATGGGAATAAAATGAATTCATATCCTTGCCCAGATTGAGGATATTTCTAGGATGCTCCCTAACCTGCTGAGATCAGATGACTGTTGCCCACTGCTGATCTTCCGGATGGGTGGGGAGGAAGCTGTGTTCCATGATATGAAGAGAATGGACTATAGGGCCTCAGATGTTTGGGAAGAGAGTCTGGGACACAAATTGTGTTTTATTTATTACTTTCTGCATCCTCCTTATTACCGTTTTTGAAGATTGGAGTGACATTTGCTAACCTCCAGTCTCTAGGTACCTCTCATGATCCGTATGACAGAGAGTGGCTTAGCAATGACTTCTGCTATCTCCCTTAGCTTCTGAGTCCATGCCTGAAGTATTGAGCCTTGTTCTGGGCTCCTTCATGTAGGAAAGGTGCTAATAAACTGAAGGGAGTCCATGCTAGTTGGATGTCTGGAGCATCTGGCATACAAAGAGAGGCTGAAGCAAACTGCGCTGGCTTAGTGTGTTGACAAGAGGGCTAGGAGTGATTGAGTGCCTGCCTTCAGCTATCTACAGAGGTCTATTGAGAAGACAGGGTCTCAGAGAGACACCATGGATAGGCAACTGGTTCAACAGATAGCCATTGCATGGAGTGGCCAGGGAAATTAAAACTAAACAGAAGGAAAACACTTTGTAGTGAGAGTTAAGCACTGTAACAGCTTGCACAGAGTTGTTTTTGAGTCTCTGTCTTTGGATATGTTTTAAAGCTGGTCAAGAGCCCAAACAACCTCATTTAAACTTGAGGTGAGCCCTGCTCTGAACAGATGGCTTCCAGTGCTCCTTTCCAAACTCCCCTCCCCTATGACTATGCCAGCCCTCTTGTTCTATTCCGTAAGAGTGGGGGTCAGGCTTGAAAGGTTTGACTTCAATTAATTTAACCCAGCATTAGCAAAATGCAGCCAGATGCAATACCAGAAAGACCACCAGCTACTGAATGCAGCAGATCCTACTAGAATGATTATTTACAGATTATTACCTGGTGGGAGGCTGTGAATAGAGAAGACAAGTGTGAGAAACTAGACTCTGAGTTACTGACTGAGAGGCTATAATGACAATTTTGGGAGCCTATTCTGCTAAAGGATCCATTTCAGAGAGATGTGTGAACTTGGTGTGAATTTTCCTTGCACCAGCTGAAGCTTACAAGTCATCTTAAATGTAGCCCTACAGAAAGTGTTTTGTACTCATACAATTGGAAATGACAGGCACATAGATAATTACCATAATGGTTATATCAGCAAGAATGTCGATATTATAGCTTTTTAATGAGGCTGTAAACCAACAGAGATTGACATAGAAAATACACTAAATTATGTTTTCTAAATGTGAGGAGGATCACAGAACATCATTAAGTAAAACTGATGTAGCTGCACATTATATATATTTTTTAAAATCAGCCCATCCCACATTACCAAGTCTGAAGATAAAAAGAACATTAAATTTCCTAGTAAGTCAGAGACAGTGGAAGCGCTTGCATGTTTTACTTACACCAGATAATGTATTATTGATGATAATGGTCAGTAAGTGGCTTTTTGCATTTTGTTTCCCTTTTTCATAACCATGAATCAGCTCCATGATCAAAGTAGTAAACATCCCACAAATCAAGCCCAAACAAAAATCCCCAAACACATAAGTAAGGTCAGCTTAAATCTCTGTGCTAATGTTAGATAACTGACTGAAGAAGGGAAATATTTCTAAAGTCAAGATGCAGGAATCAGTCTGTGAATGCCTCAGATTGAAAACGGTATCCCTAAGTATCCAAGAGTGCCTTCCTACCTGCATATTTAAATAACAGCAATGGAAGAACTGTGTTATGGGAGGACTGAAAATGTTAGGTAAGAGAAAGTAAGTAAGGATTTGGAACATGATATATTCTGATGAATGGGATGACAGTGATACAGGATAGACTGTGTTCACCTAAGTGTGTGTTTCACGTAACTTCCTTTAATATACTCAGCAAGAAACAGGAGTCGCTCCAAGTTATTTCAGCTAAGACATGTTTCCAGCCACTGTCACTAAAGTAATTCCTGGCACATTGCTAAAGAATAAGTCAGCCACTACTTTTCTGCAAGACCTTTGCCTCAGGTTAGAATAAGTATCAAATTATCTGTCTCTCTGTACTGTATGATGGAAAATAACTCAGGCTGGAAACAAATGAGTGCAACTGAGCATGTACTTGCAAGAAATTTAAGCATTTGTACATTTCCTACTCAGCCAACACAGGGAATTATGTACTTAGCCTCTGGCTCTGTTTGGTACTGTGACTGTTCATGCAGACTTCCATTTTTAGGCTACTGCACTGGCCAGACTTTATTTTTAAAATAGTTTTACCTTATGGCCCTAAGGAAATATTCTGGTCTGGATGGGCTCCTTTGAAACACAGGTAAATGTGCCATTAGTACTCGCAGTCCTCTAATTACAGTTTTCTTGATGAACCATGAGAATCACTAGGCCTAATTTTCTCTTTCACAGTTTTTTGTACAGTTACTTACAGTTTGTTTTTTCATTGTGGTTGAATATAAAGACCACGCTAAGTTTTTAGTCTCACAGAGTTTGCAATAATGTTCATCAACATTTTAATAATGAACCACTTTTCTAATTTCAGATTTATCATTCTGGTATTAACACTTTTGTTCCTGCAGTCTGGAAACCAAGGGATAACTGACAGGACCGATATTAGAGCCAGTGCAGAATTTGTAATATCCAGACACCACTGCATTTCAAGAACGACAGCAGTTATTTACCTGTGTAAAGACATTCATGTACAAAGACAATTCTGTCTCTAATGAAGTCAGTACCAAAATAGTCAATTTGTGCCAGGATTTTAACAAATGTCAGACCTTTTAAAGACAAAAACGATTTAAATTGTTGATTTTATACTTGAAGTTGTATGGTGTAATTGTTGACATGGTAGATTACATAGAATACAGGAAAACCTCTGTCATGTGTACCTGCATAAAATAGAAGTAAAGCAGCTTTTAATGTTTGATCTTTACATTTCTATTGTGTTGCGACAAAACAATTCTCTTCATACAAGGCCAGATCTGTTATAGGTGATGCAATCTCTCAAACCACTGGTAGAAGGAAAAAGGGCACTTGGTTTTTACACAGTGGACATGGAATTTTAAAACAGTTCACTGCACAAACATAAAAGAAAAGACTGAAATATTTGCATACTGAGGAGAAAATACAGTTTTGTAGAGAAAGAAACTACAACAAAACAGAAATAGTTTGGAGCAATAGAGTGGAATAGGTTGGATATTAGGAAGCACTTTCCCCCTGATGACGAGGAATGGCAACAGGTTTCCACTAGTGGGAGAAACAGAACCCACTCCTGCCCCACTCCGCCTTTCCAGATGCCATCCTTCCATCTGCCCTTAGAGAACAGGTTTGGGGCTCTGCATTTTGGGGATCAGCATGAGGAGGTCAAAGAAATTCTTGTAACTAGAGAACCCCCGAGGAGCATCCATACTAAAAACCCCTCATAAGCTCTAGTATGAAAAAGAAGTTAAGGGTGGTGTTTGTGGGTGACTCTTCAGGGGGACAGAGGGTCCCATGTGTAGACTAGATCCTTCCCATAAGGAGGTCTACTGTCTCCCAGGGGCCTGGGTTCAGGATATCACCAGGAGGATACCTAAACTCATTAAACCCACAGATTATTATCCATTGTTGATGGTGCAAGCTGGTAGAGAGGGGAGTCAGGACATTNGGACAACTTATCGATAGAGTAGGTCTGCAAATAGTGTTTTGTTCAATCACTGTAACAGCGGGGGTTAATACTGTGATACATAA